>JAFFST010041003.1:0-18837 GCA_022414735.1 Noturus placidus
ACACTCAAACCTCTCCACCACGATAAGGTGACGGTTCCCGGAGAGGTATATATATATATATATATATATAAGAAATGCATTTCTGTCCAATTAAAAACACTTCTCTTTTTCCCCATAGCATCTACACTGCTAAAGCCATATACTATTTTCTTCTCTTCTCTGTATCCCTCCTCCCCTTCCCCTACCTCTCTCACTGCAGACGACTTTGCCACTTTCTTTTCCAACAAGGTTACATCAATCAGAGAGCCAGTTCTCAACCCCAGACATGCATAGACCACGCAGCCCCACAAACTGTCCTCTTGACCCTATCCCTTCTCACCTTCTTCAGTCCATCTCTCCCACACTATTACCTGCACTCCCACGCATCTCTAACACATACCTCTCTACTGGCACATACACTACCTCATTTAAACAGGCCTGTGTTACTCCACTGCTTAAAAAACCGTCACTTAACCCTGCTGCGGTTGACAACTACAGACCTGTTTTTCTCCTCCATTTTCTATTCAATATCCTTGAAAGAGCTGTTATCAATCAACTCTCCATTTTTATCACACAGAACAACCTTCTGGACACCAAGCAGTCTGGCTTCAAAAGTCGTCACTTCACGGAGACTACACTCCTTTCCATCACTGAACCTTATGACAAGATCAACCTCAAGATCATCTGTCCTCATCCTACTCGACCTCTCTGCTGCTTTCGACGCTGTGAATCATCAGATCCTCCTGTCAACTCTCTCCAGCCTGGGCATCACCGGGACAGCTCTGTGCAGGGTAGAATCCTATCTCTCAGACAGATCCTTCAAGGTATTGTGGAGGGGAGGTATTTCTGAAACTCAGCAACTCACAACTGGAATTCCTCAGGAGTCAGTTCTGGGTCCACTGCTCTTTTCTATTTATACTACATATCCTGGGCAGGAGATTGAGTTCTCATATCACTGCTATGCTGATGACACCCAACTCTATTTGTCCTTCCAGCCTGATGATCCATCTGTCTCTGCCCGAATCTCCACTGACCCATCTCAAACTGGATGAAGGAACACCACCTTAAGCTCAACTTGGCAAAAACTGAGCTTCTCGTCATCTCAGCCTGCCCCTCAATCAACCACAACCTCACTGTACAGCTTGGTTCAACAACACTCAGGAACCTTGGGGTGACTTCTGATGACAGCTTGATATGTATAGACCACATCTCAACTACTGCACGGTCCTGTAGGTTCATCCTGTACAACATCAAGAAAATTAGACCCTACCTCACCGAACAGACTACATAGATACTAGGAACAGGCTCTTGTTATCGCAATACTGAACTACTGCAACTCACTACACTCAGGCCTCTCAACTAGCTCCATCAAACCCCTTCAAATGATTCAGAATGCAGGAGCATGCCTCGCGTTCAACCAGCCAAACACCCCTCTACATCTCCCTCCACTGGCTTCCTGTAGCTGCCTGCATCAAATTCAAGGCCTTGATGCTCCCGTACAAGACCTTGTCTGGGTACAGCACCCTCCCACCTCAACACTCTCCTGAAGGCTTACGTTTCCTCGATGCTAAGTAGTGCCTGCTCAGCGTGGCTTAAGGTCCCTTTCCAGAACCTTCACACTAACTGTCCCGCAGTGGTGGAATGAAAATCTAACCTCAATCCAGACCACAGAATCCCTCACTTTCTTCAAAAAACAGCTTCAAAAGACCCATCTCTTCCATGTGCATGTAAATAACCCATAAAATGCCAACCCCAAATTATCCCTTAAATAAATAAGGGGGCACTTTGCTTGTCTAGAACTCAATTATAAATCTTGTATGGTAGCACTACTTCTTTGTTCTCCGTTTGATATATAGCTTTACTTGCATTTCTTCATTTGAACGTCGCTTTGGATAAAATTCTGTTATTCAATTAAATTTTATTTGTGTAGCAGTTTTAACGACGGATATAGTCACAAAGCAGCTTTGCAGAAATATATACATTTAAGATATAAATTTTACATTTATAAAATGTACCCTAATGAGCATGCTAGAAGCAACTGTGGCAAGGAAAAACTCTGTGAGAGGAACCAGTCTCAAAAGGGAACCCTTCATCATCCAGCTGAGAATGGATAGTGCAATTATAAATAATTCCCTTATATAAATGTGTACTAACACTGTGCCCTCCACTAATATTGGCACTCTTGGTTATTATGACCAAAGAAGGCTGTGAAAATTTGTCTATGTTGTTTAAACTTTTGATCTTTTGTTCAAAGAATTCACACCCCTATGAATTCATATGTGAAAAATATATTTGAAGTATATTCCCATCGATATTGAACATTTTTTAGTACTCCTGGCTAACTAGGAACAGGAAATTGTTCAACCATGTGTTTCTGTTTCACATAGACAACAAATAGGCCGAATTTTTTAGTCATCCATAACAAATGGGTAAGACCAAGGAATATAGCTGTGATGTGCGGCAAAAGGTTGTTGAGCTTTACAAAATGGGAAGTGTCTATAAGAAAATAGCAGAAGCATTGAAAATGCAATACTTAAGAAATTCCAGTCAACTGGAAATGTAATGAATCAACCTGGAATTGGACGTATGTCTACATCGTCTCAACACACTGAAGAGGTCTGTTAGAGTGGCCACAAAAATCTCCAAAGATCACAGCTGGAGAATTGCAGAAGTTAGTTGTGTCTTGGTGTCAGAAAGTCTCCAAAACTACGAAGTCACCTACATCACCACAAGTTGTTTGGAAGGGTTTCAAGAAAATAACCTCTACTCTCATCCAAAAACAAACTCTAGCAGCTTCAGTTTGCCGACACTACTGGAACTTCAAATGGGATCAGGTTCTATGGTCAGATGAAACCACAATAGGAGATTTTTGGAAATAAACACCTTTTTGGCACACACAGAGAGGTAGCCAAGATTGAATGGTTAGACGACTGCATGAATATTGCGCAAGTGTTCCTACTAAAGTAGACGTTGGTAGATGAAGGTACTGTAGGTGACTGTGAGCTAGCATTTGGCAGAATTAAGAGCTGTCAGCTAATAAGACACGAGTGTTTCCATGAATTTTCCTGTAAACCCTGTCTGATTGGTCTTGCCTCCGTTCACTGCAGAAATAAAACTACACGTGGTCTTTTACTGACGCTCAGTTACATAGTGACAAACCGCTCCAAGTGGAGAATTATTTGGGGCTAAAGAAAAAAATCTTCGGGGGTTACAGCCCCGAATGCCCAGGCCAGGTTACACCCCTGCTGTAGCGAGTCTTTGTTTTGTAGGGGTATACAATAGTGTGCTAAGACGGAGTCAAAGAATCGCTTTGTAACAAAAGTCTAATTTCTTTTTGCCATCAAAAACCTCCAGACTCAAGTTGAATCCCAAATGACAAACTATACACCAAGTAGTCCACTTATGCACTTTGACTACAATTACATGGACAGCAGTAATTATTGACCTTACTCTGATTAAGATAATAATGTGATTAAGGTGTTTACATGAGTCGCTTTTAGAATACTCCTGTCATGTTCCCGTTTTACATGTTATAGATCATAATTAGATTAAGAGCCCACATCATTACGTCACTGCGCCACGCCGTCCGGGGTCCCTCCAGAATTTCACGCATCAACATACAGTTCGTCTTCGTTATGGTACCGTATACAGTTTTGGGTGATTTTATTTAAAAATTTTACGAACACTTTAAGTGAAGTTAATTATGTCATGCTGTACGTGCTAATAAACGACTGCTTGAAGCCGTGGGCTCCGTCTCAAACCGCGTACTGAACGTCTATATAGTAGCTGAGATACATGTATTTTCCCCCCACTACAGGTCTATAGTAGGAAAGTATGCGGTTTGGGACGTGGCCGAACTCTCCTGTTCACTGTAAAAATCACTGCCGTGTGTGATCATGTCCTGTCTCAAAATGCGGTGAAAACTCTCACACGACGTTCATAATGTGATGAAGGTGTTTACATGTCTGTAATACACGTCCATAATACGACTAAAACAAGAGTACTCCACCTGCCTTAATTCGATTAGAGCTTAATTAGATTAAGTAAAAATTGCTGTTTACATGCTAGTTTCTTAATCAAAGTATGTTCTTAAATCGGATTAAGAGTGGATTATTGTAAACGCAGCTTATGTGCTCAACATACCTGTAATGTAAGTGTAGTGTATGAATTTTTGAAGGTGATTTTTTCATTCAACATCAGAGTCTCATAGCCCCTCCCCCTCCGCAACGTAATTAAAGCGGCGACAGTGGAGTGCATGAAGTCTCAAACATTCCACACTTCAGGGTTTTTTTTTTTTTTTTGATTACTTAAGTGCATCATCCGGGTACTTAAAGTGTACTATTTCTATTTGGAACACATGTATATACAGAAAAGTACACTTTAAATGTAATAAGCCTTAGTAGTGCACTACTCGCACTATTTATACTACAAAACTTGTATATTAAATAGTGTAGGGTACAAATTGCGACGCACCTCCAGAAGTTGTTTATTATTATTATTATTATTATTATTATTATTATTATTAGCTGAAGAAGATTCCCCAACGCTATGCGACACTAAAATGCTACAGAAATGGCTCCTGTGTAACGGCTTGGATTGTCGGCTATCAAAGAGCTGTTTGTGGCTTAGATCTACTCTGTGCAGCCAAAAGGTTTAGAAAGGAGTTCATTAGCATTCCAAACAACCATCAGCAAGTGAAAGGAACACATGTCCTGCACAGAATGTCTAATCAGGCATGAACTTCTCGTGGCCGGACGTCTGCACAATTACCCGCGTGCAGGAATGTAGCAGGAAAACAACTCGGCGAGATGTTCTACAAGTGAGTTCGGATGAATGAATGAACACCTACCTTGGAAGGTCCTCGTTATCCCGCTTGTCGTGCGTTTCACCCCGGTGGCTCGTGAATGCTCTTATAATGCCGGGTGAAGCGCGCACACAGACAAAATCCGCTACGCATAATGAGGGCGCATCTAAAGCGCGAGCTCCTCCTACTGCTGTGTTGAGCACGAGCTTTTTGATTCAGAGTTGTACATTATTAGGAACGCCTGTGCAACATTCATGTAGTCAGTCAATCTTGTGAAAGCGACACACTGCATAAGGTTGATAAGTTAAGTTCATGTTCACATCAAACATCAGAATATTGGGGGGGTACCATCTTTGTACCATCTTTGTACCATGGGACCAGGGACCAGATGGTCAGAAGTAATCTGATCAGATAGCTCGGTTATGGATTGGATCTAATCTTGAAAATGGGTTGTTCAAAACAGAAAAAGGATTCTGAAATCAGATTAGAGCATGTAATCCAATCATGCTTTTGATCTGGATCCAACATTCAGTATGTGTTGTTCAAAACTTTTTAGTAGGATTGGGATACCTGTTGGATTAGTGGTTAGCACGTTCGCCTCACACCTCCAGGGCGTTCGATTCCCACCGTGGCCCTGTGTGTGTGGAGTTTGCATGTTCTCCCCGTATTGCGGTGGTTTCCTCCGGGTACTCTGGTTTCCTCCCCCAGTCCAAAGATGTGTCCAAAGTGTCCGTAGTGTATGAATGGGTGTATGATTGTACCCTGCGATGGATTGGCACCCTGTCCAGGGTGTACCCCGCCTTGTGCCCAATGATCCCTGGGATAGGCTCCAGGTTTCCCCGTGACCCTGAAAAGGATAAAGCGGTATAAAAGATGGATGGATGGATGGATGGATGGATGGATGGGATATCTGTTATCCAAATAACCAAGATTATCCTGATCCCAGTAGAAGGGTGGATTCAGGGAGGATTTCAGTAACAAAATAGAAACTTTAAAACTGATCATATAATACAACGATCGTATCATGTAGTATATACATTTATTTATATTTTGCACTTGATTTGTGTAACCATTACAGTGATAAAGTAGATAAAGTATACATTAGGGCTACCAATTAAGCAAAAAACTATTTTGTCCCCATAAATAATCACCCAAACCGCTGTCAATATCAAACAAAAATAATATATTTAATTTCACCTGTCATTTGCCGCTGTATATTAATTATAATGACACAGTCACGAGAGATGAACCAGTCAAAAGTAGTTTCTAACAATTGCATCCGTTATTGCTCCACACATGAAGAACTCTGAGTATTCTTATTTTGTTAACTATTGGACATATAGACTTTTTATTATTTCAAACGTGCTCAAAATATCCACAATGTATTTGTGAATAACGGAGATTTGTTTGTTTGTATTTATTAGTTGCAGGTCAGATGAGGGGTCTGTCTGTTTAAAAGAATTTCTAAAAGGATGGTGATGTTTGTATTGATTTATTGTGCTGTTTTGTGTATCTTCATATAAAAACATTTAAAGTGACCTCATGCCGGCTAATCTACCTGTTGTTCTTTACATAGCTAGTACTACATTGTGATATGTAGTCCCATTTAGAGCACTAGCAATCCGGATTTGGTAATCTTGAAAAGTTTGTGATCTACTCCAGTGTTGCTTTTTTGAAAAACGGAACCAAAAGTAAAATGGACTGCTTGATCTTGGATAGCAAAACATGGGATTTTCAAATCCGGATCATTCTGATCCAGACATGGGTGTAACCATACATTCTTTGGTGTTGAGGAACTACCAATCTGTCCCTCCCATATACAGTACAAAATGTTTTCTACATGCCCCCCTTTAATGAACCGTGCCAACGGATCTGTCTTTTCTTCATCTATTCTATTTATTTTATTTATCTATTTATTTATTTATATTCTTTTTTAATATATTCACGTTTGTTACGGAAAATATGCCCCCCCCCCCCCCCCCCCCCTATTGTCCATATCATGTTTACGCCCATGGATCCAGATGAAACTTTTTGAACTATTTGAACAACTGGGTTTTTGAACAACTGCGTGCTGGGATTTTCAACCACAACAGGCTGTAGAGTTTATTGACTTCTGACTAGAGTTATAGTCTTCCGGCAATTTTCCATCAGCAAGCCATTTCCCACAGAACTGTTGCTCACTCAATGTTTATTTATTATTCTTGTTTTTTTTCTTTCTGTCTTTTTTTTTTTTTTTTTGCTCCATTCTGTGTAAACTCTAGCGACTGTTGTGCGGTTCCTAAAAACTCAAACCAGCCCTTCTGGCACCAGCAACCATGCCACGATTAAAGTCACAGAGATCACACTTTTCTTCATTCTGACTTCTGATGTAAACATTACCTGAAGCTCTTGACCTGTATCTGCATGAGGCTATGCATTGTGCTTTTGCCACATGATTGGCTGATTAGATAACTGCATGAATGTGTAGGTGTATCTGTGTTCCTAATAAAGTGGACACCATCCACCTCAGTGAATTTGTCTTCTTCACTGTAACAACTTTATGTCCTGAAGTGAGTGTAGGTGTTCCAGAAGGTCATCCGCTATTATTTCACAAGACAAGGGCGATAAATGGGGTGAATATACAACCCCTGGCAAAAATTATGGGATGGCCATACTTAGAGGATGTTTTTGAGGCTTCACAGATAAAACACTTTGTTGTTGTTGTTTAATAGTAGAACATTCTGGCTTTGTGAAACATGCCTCACATAAGTTTAATGAAATAATTTTAAAGGGGTCATATAATGATTTTAAAAGTTCATTATTTTGTTTATTGGGTGTAATAGAATAGGTTAAAATGCTTTAATGTTCAAATACATACTATACCTTATTACAGTACATCTATTCCCAGTCTATCTGAAAGGCTCTGAGAATCAGTTTCTCCAAAGCCTCTCCTGCCTAAAAGCCCAGAGTGCCCTGATTGACCAGCTGACTTACTGCATTGTGATTGGCCAGCTGACCTCAAGTGCGTGTCAGAACTATAACACCCCTTACCATAATCACGAGATTCAGCTTCCAAGGCTTCTAAAGCAATTATAAATACACTTAATAATATTGTGGGTTTTACCGTATCAGTTCGAGCCCAAGCCAGATTCTGAAAATGCAGATGATCAAGCAGATCAATTGGAACCAACTTTGCA
Source organism: Noturus placidus (assembly GCA_022414735.1). NCBI lineage: Eukaryota > Metazoa > Chordata > Actinopteri > Siluriformes > Ictaluridae > Noturus > Noturus placidus. The sequence goes on from JAFFST010041003.1 coordinate 7,960, forward strand.
AGCATGACTTGAGCAGAACGTTTCACGATGGTAGGTTTTTATTTTTTTAACTCTCTTAACTTTCAGATACGACGTTATAACGGTTTCATTTGTCTCCTTCATTATAACAACTTTGTCCTGAAGTGACAACATAAAATACAGTTTTGAATTTGTAATTAATTAAAATAATAATAATAATAATAATAATAATAATAATAATAATAATAATAATAATTATGATGGCATTATGCTGATAATTCAAATTGTGATGTAGATGTTTGTGGAAGTAATATCTGGACTCGAGGTGTTTTGGGCAGGTCTGGATCAGTGTTCTCTGTTAGATAGAATAAATCCCTTTGTGGGAGACTATGAGCTTGTAACGCTGCAGATCTTATACATGCACAAACAGATACATTACACACTAAAGGAAAACATTTAAAAGCTAGATCAAGCTAAAAGCTACTTCCAGATCAAGTAGAGGAAAAAAATATAGAATCACTCAATGTTGAAGAAAAAAAAAAATCACCTTGTAATTTGCATTTCTAAAACAAATCTAAAAATGCGAAATAGTCTGCAGTTAGAAGAGAGTGCTTATATACCTTAACCTTGGACTTTTTGAAAGATAATATGGCCCCAACAAGAGAGTTGTCAGTTGGAACAATGGGAAGGATGATAAAACTCCTTCAAGAAGGAAATCCAACACGGAGTGTGGCAAAAGATGTTGGTTGTTCCCAGTCAGCTGTCTAAATTTGGTGCACGTATAAACAAAATGCGAAGGTTATAAAAGGAAACCATACGTTTAGAACAAGGAAGATTGAATGACATAGAAAAAGAAAACCAGCACTAACACCTAAACATAAGAAAACAAGGTTACAGTGGAAGCAATCATGGAGTGTGGAGTTATATTCAGTGATGAATCGTGAATCTGCGTTGGTCAAGGAGATGATACTGGGACTTTTGTTTGGTGCCGTTCGAATGAAACATATGTGCACACGTGGACACTCTTCTCATTCCATCAATATGATGAAGTCATTTTTCAGGGTGATAATACGTCATGCCACAGAGCAAAGAGTGTTAAAGCTTTTCTTCAGGAAAGGCATATCAGAGTGTTATATACTCGATCCCGGACTCGAGTCCGGACTGGAGTCCGATTATGAACGAATTCGGACTTATCATGCACTCAGGTACATTTGTACACGGACTTATACATTTTTAACTCGGAAATTTTTCAGAGTACAGTCAAGTCTGTACTTGTGTAACATGAATAGAAAGATAATAAATAAATAATAACATAAAATTAAGATAACAAGCCTGCCTGATCAGGGGCTTTCTGTAGAAACCAGCCTCAGCATGCGAGTACCGAATGGACTCTATACACGATCGCTTCCGCGTTTTGTCTCAGCCAGCTCAGTTACATCCGGAAACTGTTTTCGCTCTTGGTGATAACTGTGTAAAGATGGTGCAGTATGACACACAGTGGGGGAAATAAGTATTAAACGTGTCAACATTTTCAGTAAATATATTTACAATGAGGTTATTCACATGTGTTTTTCACCAGACATCAGTAATAACTCTGGAAATCTGGAAATATAAAGAATTCACAACAGTAAAGTCCATAAATAAAGTTATGTGTAATAAAGTGGAATGACACGGGAAAAAAGTATTGAACACGCTAGGATAAAGCAGTTCTCCAAGACAAGGTAAGGCAAGGAACCAGCTGAAATCCATAAGTAATTACACCCCCTATATGTGCAAATTAATATCAGCTGGGTTAGTAAATTGATGGTCTATAAAAAGGGTTTTTGTTACCAAGGTGTTGCACAAGAAACATCTCATGATGGGTAAAAGCAAAGAGCTCTCCCAAGACCTTCACAGCCTTATTGTTGTGAAACATATTGATGGGATTGCATACAGATGTATTTCAAAACTTCTGAATCTTCCAGTAAACACCATTGGGGTCATTAGCCGCAAGTGGAGCAACATCACTCCGTCATCAACCGGCCACACACAGGAGCTCCTAAACATTAGCATTTTGTGATTCCGGTCTTGGATTTCATTTAAAATGTTAAATGTACTTCTTAATGTCGTAAATATCATAAACCCTGCTTTTTTTTTAAAAAAAAATATTTTTTAATTTTAGGAATTAAAATGAAAAAAGTTACAAGAACAGAGCTGTGTTAAAATGAGTTTGTTATCATTCATAGCATAAAGCAAAACAAAGCATGAAGCTTGCTGTTATGACCTGCTGTTAAATGTAACTCTACTCTGTACTCTGTACACCATACAGTGTGATACAATAACAGAACATGTTAATATGTATTTCTATACATTTGTAATATAATAAAAGTTCTACATCCCTGTTTTTCATTGAAACCATTTTTTGATAGGAAACTAGTTAAGGTGCTATAATGTTCTTTTTTCCTCCACTTCAACGTGGTCTCAAACAGCTTGAATGAAAAGTAGCAGGAACGGTCAATATTGGAGAAGTGGACCGGGGTTATCAAAGTCATAATCGCACTTCCTGTTGATTTTGCACGACTCTGATTTTGCTCACTGTTGTCCATTTTCTACGCTCGAATAGTGTGGGAAACATGTACGTGCAAATGAAGGCCACTAGAGGTCACTGTGGACTCAAAAATAAAGCGCTCGTTCTGAAAGTCATGTAAAGGCTAATGGTCTAATTTACTGTCGACCTGTGACTGGTTGGCTTCCCATTAATCTCCTTTCATAGTGAAGTACATCGCACATCCATCCATCCATCCAACTTCAACCGCTTACTCCTTTTCAGGGTCACGGGGGAACCTGGAGCCTATCCCAGGGAGCATCGGGCACAAGGCGGGGTACACCCTGGACAGGGTGCCAGTCCATCACAGGGCACAATCACACACACACACACACACACACACACACACACACACACACACACACACACACACACACACACACACACACACACACAGTCATACACAGTCATACACTACGGACACTTTAGAAACGTCAATCAGCCTAACATGCATGTCTTTGGACTGGGGGAGGAAACCGGAGTACCCGGAGGAAACCCCCGACACACGTGTACATCGCACAATAAGTTAAAAAACAACTCAGATTTTAGTAGTATTTAGCGTTGCACACGAACCTTTTTGATTAATGAATTAAGCCACTAAATCCACTAAATGCTTTAAAGACTATGACGGAGGCTATGTTTATTATTCAAGTAAAATTCAATTATCAAACTGTCAAAACACCCTGCTGAAAAAAAACTCAACCAACTCAAAAATTCGAATAGTTCCCACTACAAACCATCAGCTAACCATTAAAACTACTACCATTGGTCTGTAATGGTATCCACTAGACATAAAATGCCATCAATACAAGGCAACAAATTACCATTAGAGGCCCACAAGGACCTTTACAGTTTCCATTAAAACCAATACAATTTCCAAAATTAAATATGAGTCCACTACAAATTCTATGGGAGTTTCTATTGTTGTTTCTATTGTTTCTATGTTAAGGACCAAAACTCTGAGTTTCTAGATGACCTGCATTCATGAAATTTTACATGTGCATTCCTTCCCCTGTTTGAAAGCTTATTACAGATTATTTAATGTTGATGAAATATTGATCATTGTTGACTTTATGGTTGATTTTATACTGAGAATAGCATTAAACAAAAATTATAGACTAAGAGTATTTTCTTGATTAAAATGTAAATCAGTTCTTTTCAGTACTCTGTTTTGTAAAGGGTGCACATGGTGTGGTTAGCACGTTCACCTCACACCTCCAGGGTCGGGGGTTCGATTCCCAACGTGGCCCTGTGTGTGTGTGTGTGTGTGTGTGTGTGTGTGGAGTTTGCATGTTCTCCCAGTACTTTGCATGTTCTCCTCCGGGTACTCCGGTTTCCTCCCCAGTCCAAAGACATGCATGGTAGTCTGATGGGCGTGTCTAAAGTGTCCGTAGTGTATGAATGGGTGTGTGAGTGTGTGTGTGATTGTGCCCTGTGATGGACTGGCACTCTGTCCAGGGTGTACCCCCGTCTTGTGCCCGATGCTCCCTGGGATAGACTCCAGGTTCCCCGTGACCCTGAAAAGCGGTATGAAAGATGGATGGATGGATGTTTTGTAAAGGTCTTTTCCATCCGGTTTCACAGTGAAATAAAAATTTTCATTCTAACATCATTCAAGGACTAGATTTTTGCCCCTTAAGTATGCAAATATGTGCTTATTTATGTAATTAGGCCACGCCCATTTAGAATTTTTTTTTTGGAGAAACAACAAAAATAATACTTTAAGAATATCAGCAATGTACAAGCAATGATTCAAAATCAAAAAGAAGATGAAAAATAAAAAAAGAAAAGAAACTATTCGCCTGTACTGTACTGTCTCGCCTTAAACACTGTCTCGCTATCACTGTCTACACTATCCTATTGTAAGTCGAGCCCATATATTCAATATCCCCTTTGTATAAATATATCAACAAACCCGTATTAATATATGAACTCGAATTCTCAGAACCATTATCCACTTCTCAGAATAATCATCACAGCATATTATCAGCATTTTCGTTTGCTAAAAAAATCAAGGAAACATGACGCAACGTCACTGCGAGCGCGTGCGTTTCAGCAACGAAAGCCCCGCCTCTTTCCCCAAAGGTGCTTCGCGATTGGTCAGAAACGAAACGGAGATCCTTTCGCACGTGATTGGTTGAAAAAGTTACTATAATAAACACCGCAGCAAACAAGCCAAGTTGAACAGAACGGGGTTAGTTTCTCTCTATCTGTAATCGCTCATGACTTCCAGAATCATTTTATGAAGGCCAAGTGAATAATATCTCGAAGAGAAAGACGTGAAGGTCACGATGGTAAGAGTCTCTCTTTTCTCCTCTTTTTTTTTTTTTAAAACCACGGCTTGACTCTTCTATCTAAATAACCTCATTGAACCAAATATGAGCAAAATACAAATCATAGTAATGTCTTGATGTTGAGAAGTTAGGTCATGTCTGCTGTAATAAAGCCTTAAGGTACAGTGGAAGGAGACAGGCATTATAACTGAAATGTTGTTGTTGTTGTTGTTCTGAACATGAAAGGGACTGTGTATTTCCTTTTGTTGCATTTGCTTTACACCCTTTCTTAGGGTTATGCTGTGGTCATGTGACCCAATAATAAATCAGATGACAAAAAGTGGTGAAATAGCAATGGACCCATTTTACATTTGTATCTTCAAGCACGTCATACTTGATGTGCTTGGCTCATTTTCTTACACCCTGTATAAGTCATGCTGCAATCTATCCTATTTTAAGAAGCATTGACTTTCCCTTATTAAATTCGAGACAATAAGTCGAGCCCATATATTCAATATCCGCATTCTATAAATGTATCAACAAATGTGCTTGGCTCATTTTCAACCGAACATGAATATTTATTATACCCTTCATATTTATTTCACACAGTGTAGGTTCTGGTCAGGTTGACCGAAGAACCAAATCGATTACAAAAAAAAGTCGTGAAATATAAATGGACAACAAACACAAACAGAAGGACCAAACTGCATTTTTTCCCCCCTTGTTGCTTGGGTGGTACCATCTTGTGCATGTACATCGTACCTATCTTGGGCGGATTTCTGTAAATGTTCTCCCTGTGTCCTTGTGGGTTTCCTTCAGCTTCTCCGATTTCCTTCCACCTTCCAAAAACATGTCAGTAAGTGTGCACTGGCTAAGATAATTTGCCTGTGTGTGTGGGGGGGGACCTGTTCTGTCATGGACTGGCATCCCATCTTGGGTGTGTTCCAATTCCTGTGTTACTGTGATAGGTTCCAGATCCACCATGACCCTAAACGGTTACTGACCATGTATGTGAATGAACATGTGTCTTTAAACATTTTATAATTGGACTTTAAAAGCTGGTGGTGGTCCTTAAAGGATCTGAAAGCTAATACACCATGTGCACTTTCCCAGGTAAAAGATGCATACTAAAATGATCAATAGATGTCGCCTTGATGGTACCACCACAGCACCCAGGAAACATTAAGTCCATGTATTATTTGTACTTCTAAATGATTACACACACATGCTGCACTTAGCATCCCCAGGTAGGAAAAGTGGTTTTTACATGTCTTTACTGTTCCACAAAAACATAGATGTATTCCAGATCGGATATATCAGATATTATTTACTGTCTCCGCTGCTCAACATTGGCATGACCCGTGAACATTACATGCCAGTGGCAAATATAACACGATGGTTAAAAGATGCCTTACACGCGGTCTTCATTTTTTTTTTTTTAAACAAAGCATTCTATCTGAGTATCTTTGTTCCCATTTTATTTCCCAGAACTGTCATCCTTCACTGTAAACTGATGGAGAACTTCTTCTTTTGTATCTGTATTTTAGAGGATCCAAAATCTTTTTCAATTGTCATGCATAAAGTCAGAGGTAGAATGTGTGGCTGTGTACTTTTTGAACATTGCTTAATCATTAACTCAGAGAGAGAGAGAGAGAACAGCTGAGATCAGCCTCACATGATAAACTGTATGTTGTAAACTCAAGCCTCAAAACTCGGACTAGTGTAAAATCTGATCACTCTAACGGATAGAATAAAAACCCCCCAGTAGGTCGACTTTACACGTGGTGGGTTTATTTTGCATGCAGTACCTGTGTATCCTGCATTGGGATTAATCAATAGGTTAGTACACAGTCTACTAGAATCAACAGGCGTTTAATAAGTTACTTTATGCTTTCTTAATGTTTTGTTTTGGTGGCATGAAGTTGACTTGGTTTTATCAGGTTTTATGGATTGTATTGTTCAGACACTGTAGATAGTCAGGGATTTTCACACGGTTCCTGGAACAAGTCCTGGATGTGTGCTGATAATTGTCCCACCTGTTCCCACAGGATGTCATGTGGCATAATGAAGGTTTAATTAATTGCCAATTCCATATAACTGCATAAAAATGTGCTAAATATCCATATATGAAAGGGGAAAAAAACATATTAGGTTGTAACATTTCTGATGTGCTTAGTGGTTCTGTTTCTAATTTGATGGTTGGTGCTGTATTTTGGTTGTTCCTGCGACATTAATGGGGACATTGTTATTGCTAGGACAGTTATAATTGTGTTTAATAGGAGGAAAAAATTTTTAAACAATCTCAAATATAAGGGATAACTGACCGCCTTTGCTGTTAGCTCTACAACCTAATCTGTACAGATTGTAGACGAGGTGAGCGCGTGGGACCGGATCGGTTTGATAAAGATCAAGCAAGGGCTGTATCCTATTTCTGCCACTATCGGCAGGTAATCGAATGGCAATGTAGGAAACCGTTAACTATTAACTTTTGTTTTGTAACTTTCTCTCTGAAATGGCAAATATTCGCTTAAGTACTTTTGTCTTATTCAGTTTGCCTCGTTTGTTTGTTTTTTTTTTTTTTTTAACTTGCGTAGGTTAAATATATTTATCAAGTATGTTTTTTTTGGCATATTTGTACAATGAAACATGTGGTGAGAGGTACCATTTTAAGCATAACACATCACAACAACAGCACATGATTAAATCATCTATATCAGAATAAGAATTTCTTCTTCATGGATGAATTAGGTCTCCTTTAGCCTGGTCTGTAAACCTGTTTACTTGGAAAAAGGGATTCATGACCATTTGCCGACATAAAGATGATGTGTGAAACTGGAAACAGTATGAAGTGCACTAAAGGGCTTTTTTTAAAATTATTTTTATTTATTTATTTAAATCTTTACCTCTTGCCCCGCAGGCTGGAGCTCTCTCTCTAACACTTACCACGATCAGGTCACACAATCATTCTGGCCTCTCAGCATGGTCTGGGAAAAGCATTCTCTTCCTTAGTGTTGGGTAATCTTTTTATTTTATTGTATTGTATTTTTTTTTTTTTTTTTTTTTAAAGAAAACAGCTCTTCAGGCTGATATCACTACTAATATTGACCTTGCTTGACATTTTCCTTCTTTTTCAGTTCACTCTATTTTCACACACAAAGTGTTTTGTTCTAAAGTGATTGTTTTGACAACCTACTGAATTATATTTTTCTTGCGTATGGAGGTCATTGCATTCCTAGGTTTGTGTGCGAGAGAAGAAGAGAATTTCCTTTGTCTCGTAGCAGCCATTATTCTTGTGTTTTGTGGTTATACTTCATGACCAAGAAGCCAAAACTTACAAACCGCAAGTCTCCAAACACAACTCCTACCATAGACTAGGATATTCTGTGTTCTCTTCTTTTAAACACACATACTTGTTTCGTTATATTTATGGGGACTTTTCATTAACTTAATTATTAATACAGACACACACACTCACACATGGAGTCCACTCATACAGTGTGGATGCATGTGTGCCACAAATGATCAGCTGGTTTACAGGATAAGTGGTGAATTACTGATGCATGCTTGTGGTTTGTTGACTGGCAGTCACTAAATCCCGTTATTCTGGAGCTCTGAGTCCACGGGCCAAGATGTAACACAACACCTCACAAACTAAAGCAGCCACAGTGTGGCTCATTCTGTCCATTTATACTAATATGATATTAATCTTTGCTCCCAGAAGTTCAGTCATCAAATGTCCATCAGTTTGATTAGACCTGCGGCCAAATTCTTAGAGAGAAACACTGTTTTGGCCATTAATTGTTTAATTGAGACAGTCGAACATCCTGTGCAGATGATTATGCACATGCACTTTACACCTGATGGTTCAACTTTCCGCAACTAACTTCTGGTGAAGTGAGGTATGCACAATTAATTGAATATTGATCTGCGTTATTGATGTTTAAAGTTTGTCCTTCGCTCATAGAAATCTCCGCTGGATATCAATCAAGCGCTTCCTAAACTTGCAGCCAATCACCATAGAGCCGTGCGGGGATGATGTTATTTTGCAAACGCCAAAACCCGGAAACGAGTTAGGATTTTAGCCCTTCCGGGTTCCATCCCAAAAGTCAATGTTTTTTTTTTGTTTTTGTTTTTGTTTTTTTGTTTTTAAATGGGGTTTTTGTTAAAAGCCTGAAAATAAAGTTTTGTGGTGAACACAAGCTCGAAATATTTTTTATTTATTTTTTTTTTAAAAAAAGCTTTTACTGTTATTTTAATTTTTTTTAAAAAAGCTTTTACGTGTATTGGAAAAGTCGGTTGCTAAGTATTACGTAACTATTACGTAAACAACGAGGTCGAGAACAGGACCAAAACAATGAGACGTGAAACCATGAACAAATGCTTGATGCACGGAAAACTCACGCAATACTTCGCGTCAAACAAAGAGACACGAGGGGTTTAAATGACAAACGTAATTAAGGGTGAACACAAAACAGCTGAGAGTAATGATGACAAAGGAACAACCAATGACAATACAGGGGTGGAGACAGGACAGAAATCATAACAAATGCACATGTAGAACGTAAACAAAGTCAATGGCACTAAAAGAGCACATCGCGAGCTCCAGCATTTGCACAGGGGGAAATCGTGACACTAAAATGTTCCTAAACGGGATTACAGATGTTGTCGGGGACGTTAAACATCATCACGGCGGACAGGAAAAATATTTGCCTTTTTTTTTTTTTTTGTCGAGGGTACCGGTGTGATGATAATGTCCGGGTTCCGGTACAAAATGACGTCGTCCCTGCGTCACCACTCTATTGGGTGATTTGTCTGCGTCTCTCCTCCTGTAAACACTCTTGACTTTTCTGCATTCGCCTGAATTGTTTATTTGGTTATATATTATTATATTTGATGAATATTTTTATTTGATTGATTGTATTTTTATTTATACTTATCCTAGATTCTGGGAACAATTTTATTTATATTTTGCTTCCATGAGATGATTAACTTTAAGGACCAGTCTAATTTGATGTAAAGATTTGTACATTAGCAGGAATGTAGCACGACATGGAGGTGAAAGCAGCGGTCTGTTTATTTAAATGTGAAGGAGCAATAATATCTTTCCCTAATATCAATGAATAATCGCGATCTCAATATTGATTAAAATAATCAGGATTATCATTTTGTCCATATTTGTGCAGCCCTAGTTCAAGTGTTTCAATGCAATGTGAAAGCACCATTTCATGTTACACCTTTAACATTCTGTGACCCATGCAAGGCATTAGCCTTACATGTTTTTCATGAGTTAATACTAAAATGTCCCTTATGTGGTTATAAATGCCCAGTTTTGATATTAGGAGCATATTTAATAATTGATCCTTTTTCCAAGATTCAGCATCATTTTAATGAAACTGGACTAATGTGTTAGAGGATGGGTTGGGATCAGAGGAAACCCGGGCCACCATTTGATCATCCTGAGATTTCCTTGGGTATGATGCTATAAGCTAGCCATAACTGGGTTTGGGATCTTCTCACATTCCTCTCTGCAGAATAAGGGAGGCGATATAGATTATTGCAATATAATTTCGTGGTATTTGTTGCGGTAACGCTATAATTGACAATATGAAAATAGTAACAGACTTTCACAGACTTGTCCCAAAGTGAATCCTGTGCGGTCTTGGCTGTGTGTTTCAAATAATTGTTGTGTTGGACTGTAAACACCCACGCCAATCAGAGGTCCTGCATGCTCTGGTACAGGTTTTTTCTTTAAAGGGATCATGACATTTTTATTTTATCTTCCTTGAGTTGTAATTATAATATTAGTAAAGGTTTTTTTGTTGCACAAAAAAAGTACAAAATTGATGACCTTTTTCCACCCTGTCTCTGACCCTCTGGCTGAAACAATCGTTTTAGTATCCTTTCCCCGCAATATCTTCCCAGGTTAGGAACCTTGGCTTTATTCTGGATTCAGAATTATGCTTAACCAAGCAGATAAATTCTGTGGTTAAGAGTAGTTTTTATCAATTACGGATCATATCAAAACTCAAATCATTTTTGTCTTTCCAGGATCTGGAGAAGGTA
>JAFFST010041005.1:0-15607 GCA_022414735.1 Noturus placidus
TTATTATTATTATTATTATTATTATTATTATTATTATTATTATTATTATTATTATGTGTTCTGGACAAATTCAAATATATTTTCTTATGTTACCTAATCTTTAGACTGTCAACACTGTCAGGTTATGGCAACCAACCAGACTATCAATTATTTTAAAGAGTCTATGGTTGTTGATGTTTATTATGCCACAGAACTGCTAAATACTTGTTTTTGATATTCTGTAACAGCACTGCTCTGAAAGTACTGCCAGGCTGTAATTCAACTCACACGATGATATTAATGCACTCTTCTAATATGTTATGTTTCTGTTTTTATATGGAGGCGTACCACATGTTACTCAACACCAATCCTCTATTATTCTGCCAGCCAAGCATTTATATCTCTCTACTCTCTGTTAGACTGTATTCTGCTTAGCACCACCTCATATACATCGTTCTCACCTGCATTCAATACCAATAAGATTTTACAATAACGTTTCCTGGGGCTTTTAACCTCGCATTACCTTATAGCTGAGTTTTATGGGCTAACACTGAGAATGAGTGGCTGCTCGCTAACTGTGAGATGAAAGATCTCAAGAATGCACTGTTGCAGGGAAAACATCAAACACTGCTAATAAGTAGAGCTGTATAGCCAATCCAAGGTCAGAGTAAACACAACTTCCAGTAATTCTGCAACGGAGCTGGATTTCTGACAGAAAAAAAAAATCTATGTAGTCAGTGGATAAATAATTCATTAAATCTGCATAAACACAGTTTTATGACTTTGGCAAGAGTATATTTCATACAGGTGAGAACAGTTATGATATAAACTAAGAACATGTGGCAGTGAGAATAATGGACTTGACTTAGTCATTAGGTGAGTCATTAGGAGTGTGTTTGGGGGATGTATGCATGTTTTGGTGTGCATGAACACCGTATATATGCTTAGAGGTTTGCACATTATTATGAACGTATATAGATATATTTACGGATTTGTGTGTATAATATAGTGTGTTTGTGTGTGGTGTGTGTGCATGTGTATGTGTGTGTGTGTGTGTGTGTGTGTGTGTGTGTGGTACCTTAGAGAGAGCCTGTGCAAGGCTCCACTTCTCATCTTCCAGTACATCTTTCTGTAGTGTGAGCTGACTCAGAGCTTCTTTTACAGTCACCAGCTCTTTACGCACATCCGAGTACTTGGCCTCCAGCTGTTCAATAGTCCGCTGACTACAGAGAACACACACACACACACACAGACTGCATTCTTAGAAACACAATTCAGCACAAGATGTTGGAGACTCTGAGCCAAACCACATGTAAAATGTAGGCAAACAATGACAAACATTCACACAAATCCACATCACTTCCGCACACAAGCAAAACTTTTTCTGTAAACATGGCCTATTCCTTCCTGTAGGTCACACAGCATCTAATTTGTAAACATTTCAACTCTTGTTTTTCTACAAAGCATAGGTCCTGAGGAGGCCTGTTATGCCATCATTTTAAATAAGAAATCCCAAAAATCACAAATTAAGTTCATAATCCAAGGACAAGTACAATAAAATATCTCTGACTTTAATGGTATCTGTAAACAATGCTATCCTGGCTTGGCACAAGGCTCCTCCGAGGATGACATGTGTTAGTGATATGCCTGTAAACAAACACAGGCCGCAGGGGAAGTTGAGGTCCGGACTTGCGCAACAACGTACCCCCTCTCGGCTTCGGATCGCTCGCGAGCCAGCTGCCTCTCCAGGTCCTCCCTCTGCTGCCGGAGGAGCTCTCTCTGCCTCTGGTTATCTATGGAAGAGCTCCTTAAACGCTCCAACTCTGCCTGATCACAGTTTAACTGGTGCTGCAGGGTAGAGAGCTGCATCTCCAAGTCATCCCTCTCACTGGAGCGACAGAAATACAGAACGGGATGGAGAAATATAAATAAAGAGTTGATAATCAGGTCCCATGTGTGCAGATGGCTGTCTCGAAGCTACCATATGCCACTTTTTAATGTTTCCAGGGCCAGATGTGAAGTTGAAGCTAGATGATCAGCATCAAGAGAGGGACAGAGTGTCTTCCCTGCAGAAACTCTCCCAAAGCCAGCTGATCTACATAGAGTGGCATCCAAAGCTCAAACAAGGAAGTCAAACTTTCAGCTGGCTCATAACACAGACTACATCCTCTCTTTCATAATCATTTTTAAGTCCAGTTGTAAGTTATAAAGGAACAGTTTGTCCAATAAAAAACTTACACTATAGCCTATACATTATATTTCTGACACTGTATGACATAGGTAAAATACCCATAATGAAGCTATAATCTACTTCTTTATAATTGGAATAACAGTATTACTAAGCCAAATAATGTAAGTAATGCTTTAGGAGGCACTGAAAGATGACTTTTAGTTATTAGTCACACAGCTAGATGAAAGAAACATACAAAAAGAAAATCCGTTTATTTAGGAGACATGTTAAGGATGTGTCTACCTGGAGATAATGCCTAGTGAGTTGCGATATCTTTGGGCATCTCTGTGGCTCTCCTCACTGGCCCTCTCTGCACGATGGTTCTCCTGCTCTAGCTGCTGGATTCTCTGCTCCAGCTGCCTCTGCTCTGCCTCTCTATCCTGTAGCCTATCACGCAGGGTGGCAGCTTGCTCCAGTGCAGCTTCCAGACGTTTCTGTAATTCCTGCAGTGGTGAAAATGCAGTCAATAATCTATTCCATTCAGTACAAAGCAGCTACTCAATCGCTAAGCACTTTTTAATAAAATAATGAATGAAGGATGCAAGAAGGAATCAAATTTCAAATCATCAAATTTGGTCCCGCTTTTTAATATTCACAAATATTTACCAACCTGTGTTTGTATGAGTATAGGGGAAAAAGGTTTGCTGTCTTAGTAATTGTAAAGAAAACCTTTTGTTGTGGTATAATATACACTTTTCTTGTTATAAGGTATATGGCTATGCTGTTTTGTATTATAATGTGTACTTGCAATTTGCAACATTGCAAATTAGCTTGATAGAGACCCATATCAGGCTTATGCAAATTGTTTGTGTGAAATCATTTCATATTCACTTCATACATATACACTATATCTGGTTTTTGCTTTGTCATTATGGGGTATGGAGTGTAGCTTGACGTGGGGAAAAAAACAACATTTAAAGCATTTAGTATACGGCTGCAACATGCAAAATGTGCAAAAATGAAGGGGCCTGAATGCACTGTATGCCATCAGCTGGAAAATCTTCAATAAAAAAAGGTCTTGCTGACCTGAATTTGTGTCCGCCATTTGGACAAAGCCTTTCGTACAGCTTTCAGAGTGCTACCACGCTGAGGAGAGGAGAGATGGACAAAGGAGATTGAAAGACTCTCTTCTCCTGGACTGTCTGAGCTGCTACTGTCCCCGTCCCCACTTAAAACCTGTGAAGTCAAACAACACAGCTGAATACCAATAATAAATGTTACAATTAAATGATTTTTAAAATTCAGCAATTTTTTTTTTTCTGGGTGTCCATTCACTTTCAAAAAACTACACGTTTGTTACCAACTCTATATAATCAGCTAAGCAGTAACATGTATATCAATTGTGTATTTAACCTTGTGGATGCTGTAGAGGATCTGCTGTAGACTGCCAACCTCACTGTGTAAGGTGTCCCTCTCAGCTGTGATCTCGGCCTGACTAAGTTCCTGTGCATGAATGAATAATAATATTACATTTATTAATGATAACAAAATCATCAAAATATTAAAGTAGAATGAGCAAAACGAAAAAAAAAAAAAGTAAAAATTAAATTAAAGAAGTTATTTAGTACACACACACACACACACACACACACACACACACACACACACACACACACACACACACACTACCGGTCAAAAGTTTGGGAACACTTGACTGAAGTGTTTCTCATGATCTTAAAAAAACCTTAAATGAGTTAACCCTAACCCTAGGTATATGAGTAAATGTTTGAAATCGGTAGTGTAGACAAATAAATAATCGTGCCGGAACGAAATATTCCGAAAAGCAGCCAATAAGTGTCCGGCATAAGCGGGAACTCCTTTAATACTGTTTAAAAAGGTCTGGCTTCTGCTTGGTGAAAAACTTGCAACCACACCGGCCCTGTTGAGATAAGATTTGACACCCCTGGCCTACAGTGCATGTCTTTGGACTGGGGGAGGAAACCAGAGTACTTGGAGGAAACCCCGAACTACAGGGAGAACATGTAAACTGCATGCACACAGGGAGGAGGGAGGAATCAAACATTTACATACATTTATTCATTTTAGCAGACGCTTTTATCCAAAGCGACTTACAAATGAGAGCACACTCACACACCAATGGGAGCAGAGCTTCCATGCAAGGTGCTAGGTTGCCATCGGGGGCAACTTAGGGTTCAGTGTCTTGCCCAAGGACACTTCGGCATGGGATCACCCGGGCCAGGATTCGAACCACCTACCCTACGATTAGTGGATTAGTGGATTAGTGGACAACCCGCTCTACCGACTGAGCCACAGCCGCCCTGAGGTGCTAATGTGCTAACCACTAAGCCATTGTGCCCCCCATATAATTTAAAATATATATTTTATGTATTTCTATTAATTATGGCTTTATTTACTTATTTTTTAAATGTATTATATTTATTGTTTCCTTTTTTCTTAAGAGGTCTTTGGAGGTCATTCACAGATGGTAAAAGAAAATTATTTTCATTCCCCAATCAGGGAATAGATTGAGCGAGTGAGATGTGAGAGAAAAAGCTGAGGTACTTTGAATAAATCAGATATTTTGGAATATTTTGATCTGATAGATTCAAGAATCCAGTAATCCAAGAGTCAAAGAAGAAGTTTATCAGGAGCATGGGTTGAAAACTATACATCCTCTCTTTGCCAGAACCTTCTACTCCTATAAAAAAAAAAAAAAATCCCTGTAGAGTCTCACCGTCCTGTCAAGACTGCTCTGCAGTGCTGCCAGGCTGCTTTCTTTCTCACTGTTTTGACCTCTTAGATGCTGCACTGTGTCCTCCAGTCCCTGAATCCTAAAAAGACATGTATAAATGTTGACAAATGTACACATTTACATGTGAATTGTCGTTCGGATTAGTAAGTTATAACAAGTCAGGCACTAAAGACTATCAGTACTACCAGTACTACCGGTGCTACCAGACTACTAACATCACAAGTACCAGTAGTTTTGGACACATACAGTAAATCAAATGCCCAATAATAATAATGCATCATTTTACAAACCTGGGTACATCCAAAGCTCAATTGATACAATTCAAAATAGTGCAGATGGTTTCTCAGTTACATTAAGTAAACGAGCATTTATTCATCCCCTTAGGGTTATCATCTGATTCTCATTCATTCCCCACCCCAACCCACAGCCAGCCCCGCTCGCAATTACAATCAGCAAAAGGGTCATAGAGCATGGAGTGTAAAATCTGCTTTTTTCATTGTACAACCATCACTGCTGTGAATATTTAAATGAATATTAATAAAAGAAAGATGCAAGGTTTAAATAGATAAAAGGTCCCAAAGGTTCTGTCAAACCCATGGACCTAGTCCAGAAAATAATATTAAATGATCATAAACAAGATCATCACAGTTCAGTGTGAACAAGACATTGCTCATCTGATGACTAAAAGGAGCAGCTTGTACCAGTTTTTTAAAAAGTGTTTTTAAAATAATAGAGGCTTTGTATATGTATATGAACAAATGCTCTTCCACTGGATTTAGCTAACCTTCCAGCCATCCCCATTCCCCTCCTTACATATCCTTAGGCTACCATTGTATCATAGTTATGTTTAGATCTCTGTGGAAATTTTATCAACTGTTGGTTAGTAAACCCTTATGAAATATGATATGATATGATATGATACTTCTTCACAATTATTTAAACATTCAACTAGCATGTGATTGCCACTGAAGGACCTAGAGAAGGCCTGAGATTTTCAGGGAAATTCAAATTACTCATTTTTTTTGTTTGTTTGTTTTATTTTAAAAAATATTCATGGTTAATGTGTTCATTATCTGCAAGAACTGTAGTAATAGCCCAATTTCCATGTCATGTTTAACTGGAAATTATAGGGTTAAAAAGAATAATACAATTAGATTTTTTTCTCTCATGGTGTCTAGATAGACACGGCTATTTCAGATAACTCGCTGGTTTTATTTCTTATCATGCATTAATAAACTTTCAATCATAAAGACTTAAGACTACAGTTACATCTGAGGTGTATAAATACTTCACTAATGAAAATGTATTATATATGTTCAGTTATGTTATACCCTTTGTAGTGAACATATATTGCGATTATGATTCATTGAGTGTAGTGAAAACCTATACCTAAAATGCATGGTTCCTCTGGCATTTACCAAAACGTCACATACAAATCATGTAAGTGAAATATGTATGACCATGATGGTTAACCAATAGTTACACAGACCTGGAGTTGAACTCCATTTTCTCTACATTGAAACTGGCCTGGAGCTGCATGGCTTCTCTCAGTTTATCTCTCAGCTGCCTGTCCAGGACTGAGACCTCCAGGCCAGTAGAGGCGTTCTGCTCACTTACAGCAGCCTCCAGATTCATGCAGGCTGCCTGTAGCCTTCGGCTCACTAATGCATACTCACCACGCATGTCAGAAAGACTCCTGTAACCACAGATACACAAAGTCACACATTAGAGTATTGGTACAGAGCAATCACAAATTCTTAAGTGACTAAAGATAGCGTGTGTCCAGCTTTTAGGTTCAGTGCACTCTCAGGAAATCATGTTTATAGCTGAAGGGAGCCAGATGGTCGAAGTTATTAGGCTCCATCTCGTGACCAGGGACCGAGCTCTTTGAACAGTGTCGTGTCTGAGTAAAGGCCTTGAACATTCTTGGCCGTGTGTTGAGTAATCCTTATTACGGCAAATTACTCAACAATGATCACAGCATTTACACACAACACAGGCCAAGTCCTCATCCGGCTCTGATGGATAGCCCAGCATTAAACTATGGGGCACGCCAAGCATCACTTTTCCCACGAGGACCCAGTGAGCTGGGTGACCCCAATGACCCACTCAGCTTTGATCATGGGCTGAGTCGGGGAGGGGATTGGGCTTGAAATGTAGGAACAGCACAGTTCTGGCAGCATGCCATACACTTACCTGTCAGCAAATGCCCTGAGCTGGGTAAAGGTGCTCCTCAGTGAAGCAGCCTGGCGCCAGAGACCTCGACCATGTGCCTGCTCACGGCTCAGCCGGGAGGCAGTCATCTAAAGGGGAGATGCAAGGAATTATAGATGGATGGGGGTTTGGTGTAGGGGAAGAGTGAATAGGTTTGTTGAGGAATCATTATGTGGTCAGCAGATTTAGTACTGAAGGCCCAAACAACATGTTGTGTTTAAAAGTTTAAGTTGTTAATCCACGACAGCTTCATACCAATATACTGTGTTGTGTGTTACACACATACTTGTACACACAAACGTACAAACATGTAAATGGTGAGAAATACACACTTATTTCACATAACTCTCTCATTCTCCCATGCCCTATGCACATGCACATTTACACACCCACCCACTGACCCAAAAGCACACACGTGTATAGTAAAATGTGCTCTTCCTGACTGTATGTAGCTGAATACAACATTAATGTTGCCAGATGTTTGCTCACTGCAATGAATTTTTGCTTTCTTTATTTTTTCCAAATGACTGGAATGTTTTCACAGGAAACAACAGCTGAGAAAATCACAACAATGATATAAAACAGTGTCCAGACTGACAAAACAGGGACCAGGCAGGAATTCCACAAGTTCCAGAGTTGAGTTTCATTAGATTGGATTGAGGAAAGATTTTCCTTGAACTGTGGAACTGGTTAAAAAGCATATAAAGCAGATATTTTCTTCCTCTCTCCATTTCACTCTCACCTCCTGTTCCTTTTTCAGTTGCGTTTCTCGATGCTCAGCTTCTTCTTGGGCCTTATGGAGGCTCTCTGTAAGGGCATAGTTGGCTTCATTGGCCTGGTCCAGTTGTTCTCGGAGCAGGGCGTTCACTTTGGTCAGACTGGAGCACCTGTGGTGCAAACAGAGTATCAGAATGAGGAAATCTCTGCCAGCCTGGCTCTGCCACCTGCTAAAGTCTAAGCCATCAACTCCAGCTTCACACCACCCTCTATATGACTCCTACATTTATAAGCTCGTAAAGGTCTGCCTAACATTTAGTGCTGCCAGCCATGCTTAAAGAGGGGAACGCATATGACAGGTTTATAAAGTCCATGTCAAACTTGGGTATAATTGCCAGCAGATTTGCTCGTCACGTCATTTACAGCAGTGTTTACATCATCCATGGTAGTCTACACCCAGCTCCAAACAGCAGTTAATGTCAGCAAAGTAGCAAGAAAACAAAGAAGATAATGATGAAAGATTTAGAGAAAGAAAGAATCGAAGCAATGGAGATACACTGCAGATTATGGATAAGTACTCTTGTTAATCTGTTGTGATTCTGAGCAGTGCTTCTGTGATTAGCATCATAGCAATATGTAGGTTCATGAGTCAAAGAATGTGGTTTGGGATCCAAAAATCATGGATTCAGTTCCAGCTGCTTCCATTATGTCCTTGACAGGATTTGAACAGCTTTTCTAAAGCAAAATCCAAGCACTTTTCCAGTACTTTCAAAGTGGATAATCTGAAATTTTCCAGTATAATACAGATCAACATTTAAACTTGATATACAGTTTCCTCAGAATATATTGGTATGGCAAGGCCAGCTCTTTTGTTTTTGCTTTATATTTAAGACTTTTGGGTTTTAGATGAAAAGATGAATATTTGATTTTAGAAGAGAATGTTACGACACATTACGAGACAAACGCGGACTGGCGATTGAGATAACGTGGGACGGACGACAGACGGAACACGGAACGAGATCAGAGTCAGAATTAATCAGGTAATCAGGTTAGAAGGGGTGTAGGCAGAAGCATAGTCTACGGACAAGCAAATATCGACAACCAGGTAAACGTATATGAGGATAAGGCTTGGTAAATGATCAGAGACGAGGCTGCTGAGTGGTTACTTCGCAAGTGGCTGGTGTTAACGAGGCCTTTTAAAAACTTTAAATGTAATGCAGGTGTTCATAATCAGAACTCCGGAAAACTTGAGCGCGGGCATGGCTGGGAAGTGTAGTCCTTTTTCGCCATGTCCCTGCGTGGCACTACACGTTGTCAACTGCAGCCGCGAGTTCGCTGAGGCTTAACAGAGCCCCACCCCAAAGAACTCACTCTGGGAGCCGAATCCCTCCAAGGCCTCCCTCCCCAATTGTTTGTCTGGATGAGCCGCATAGAAGTCTCTATGTAGACTTGAGTAGACTGGAATATCATGTGCTGGGACCCAGAACTGCTCCTCTGGTCCATAGCCCTCCCAGTCTACCAAATATTCGAGTCCTCCTCTTCTACATCTGGAGTTTAGAATGCCACGAACACGGTAGGCTGGGCAGTCTTTGATCTCCAGCGGTTCCGGTGGGGAGTCTTCCGGCACCGCTGTGGCCAAGGGCTCTGGTATCACAGGTTTGAGGAGAGAGACATGGAAAGACAGGGTGATGCGACTGTGTTTTGGTAGGTTAGACGATACGTGACCTAATTAATCTGCGTCAGAACTCAGAAGGGCCCAATATATTTGGGTTAAAGCTTCTTGCCCGGGAGGAGTGACTTTAAATCCCTTGTGGAGAGCCACACCCTATCCCCGGGTCGATAATTGGTCGCCGGTCGGCCATTCCTTTGGTGGTGTGGGACGCCACTCATCTACTGCTGGTGAGTCCATGTGGGCTGTGTTCCAGGGAAACAATGGTGGCTGGTAGCCCAAGACACACTGGAAAGGGGTGAGTTGGGTGGCGGAATGCCATAAGGAGTTCTGAGCATATTCTGCCCATGGTAGGGAGTGGCTCCAGTCCCCTGGGTTGGTGGAACAAAAGGTCCGAAGGAACCGTATGAGCTCTTGGTTGGCCCGTTCTGCCTGTCTGTTGGCTTGGGGGTGGTACAAAGAACTGAGGTTAATGATGACGTCCATCTTCTTCATAAAACTGGCCGAAATGCGAGATGTGAACTGTGGACCCCTGTCAGTCACAATCTCCTTGGGGATGCCGAAGTATCAAAAGACATGTTGGAACAGGAGTTCCGCCATGGTGAAGGCAGATGGGATGGCCGGTAGAGGAATTAGGTGCAGGGATTTAGAAAACCGATCTACAACCACCAGTATCATGGTATTTCCCTGCGACTTCGGCAAGTCCGTTATGAAATCTAAGGCAAGGTGGGACCATGGACGTTCAGGTATGGGTAGAGGCACCAACCTCTCGGCAGGGAACGCACGTGATCCCTTGGACTAAGCGCAAGAGGAACATAAGGATATGATGCTCTAAACCTCTCTGGGCATGTTGGGCCACCAGTACTTCTCGGCCAGCGGTTGATATGCGAGCCCCTGGGTGAACCATAGCCAAAGTGGTGTGGGCCCAGGTGATGAGTTCGAGATGATGCCGTTTTGGTACGAACTGTTTATCAGGACAGGCTGCCAGGACTCGTGACCTGGGGATACGGGGTAAGTTTTACTCTAGGATCCACTCGCACCCACTATGCAGGAGGAAGGCATAAAATAACTCTCCTGGTCCCCCAGCCCTTCTGGGGTGTGAATAAAAGACAGTGCATTGGGCTTTGTGTTCTTTGAGCCAGGCTTATAAGACACGGTGAATTGGAACCTGGAAAAGAACAGGGACCAGCGAGCCTGGCGAGGAGTGAGGCGTTTGCAGTTCTCAGATACTCCAATTCTTATTGTCTGTAAATATAACAAATCGGTGCACAGCTCCTTCCAGCCAGTGTCTCCACTCCTCTAGGGTCAGTACCAGCCAGGAGTTCACGGTTCCCCACATCATAGTTGCGTTCCACTGGTGACAACTTCCGGGAAAAGAACGCCACGGGTGCAACTTGGGTTTCTCTCCAAATCTTTGCGACAGGATAGCTGCCACTCCCACTTCAGATGCATCTACTTCCAAGACAAACGGCCTGGAGGGATCCGGGTGTCTGAGGATGGGGCTGTGGTAAAGGCCTGCTTAAGCTTTTCTAGAGCCTCCTGGGCAATTGGGCTCCAAAGGAGTCGCCAGGGCTTACCTTTCAGGAGGGACGTCAGGGGTTGCGCCACCTTACTAGTCTTGAATGAATCGCCGGTAGAAGTTGGCCAAGCCAAGGAAACATGGAAACTCCCTGACGGTTCACGAAGTGGGCCATTCCACGACTGCTTAAATCTTGTGCTGGTCCATGGTGACTCCGCTTGGGCTAATGACATACCCTAGGAAGGAGATCGTATGCTGGTGGAACTCGCATTTCTCGGCCTTTACGTAAAGGTGGTATTGCAGCAGGTGATGCAATACTTGCCAGACATGCTGGACGTGCTCCTCCAAGGATGTTGAATATACCAGAATGTCGTTGATGTAGGCGAAGACATACCTCCCCAGCATGTCCCTCAGGGCGTCATTGATCAGGTTCGTGAACACGGATGGTGCGTTAGCAAGCCCATAGGGCATAACAAAGTACTCATAGTGTCCTGAGGCCATTTTCCACTCATCCCCCTCCCTAATGCGGATCAGGTTGTAAGCGCTGCGTAGGTCCAGCTTAGTAAAGATGGTTGCAAGTCGTAGCTGCTCCAAGGCTCAGGGGACAAGAGGCAGGGGATACTGGTACTTTACAGTCACTTGGTTGAGGCCTTGATAATCAATACATGACCAGAGGCCCCCCTGGTAGACAACTGGCTTTCTTCTTGCTGAACACCTTATGGATGTTGCGGTATTCTGGGGGATCTTGATCGGGACATGAGACAGGGGACTGTCCACAGTAGTGGTGGACAAAGGTACTGCGGGACCCCTCAAACAATTTCGCAAACAACGTGAGGACCATTGGGTGAGTTGTTTGTCTGTTTGTCTGTCCAGGAAATTTGGGGGTTGTGCGATTCCCCTGCCGCTCCACGAGCGCTGAAAGGACAACAGACCGACCTGAATGTTCTATCATGACTGGTAAAGTAAATATGTGTGAAGCATGTCATTGGTAAAGACTTACCCGGATGCGGTGAGGCGGGCTGTCTGTGCTTCTCTCGGTTCCTTGAGGCCTCCTGTGGAAGCACTGACAGAAGACGTGGGTGCCCTCACCACAATAGAAGCACCAGCACTCGTTACGTCTTCTTTCCCTCTCCTCCTCGTGGGTCCACGCATGTTGCAGCTGCATGGGTTTGGCCAGTGCGAACTGCTCGGGTGGCAATGGACTATGTGGTACAGGGTGGTTGGTACGGCGCAGACGATCCAGTCTTTTGGTCAGATCAATGAGGTCATCAAAAGTTAGCTGTTCTCCCCGACAGGCCAGCTCTTGCAATAACTGCGGATCTAGGCCATGACGGAACACGGTCTTAAGGGCTGGTGAGTTCCATCCGCTCCGGGCAGCAATAGTACAAAATTCCAGGGCGTATTCCCTCGTGGCACGTGAGCCCTGTCTAAGCTGAATGAGCTCATCACCAGTCTCCCAGCCATCAGGAGAATAGTCGAAGGCCCGCTGGAAACGGGTGATGTCTGCTAGCGAGGGTCTGACATTGCCTCCTCGCCTCCCACTCCGCCGTAGCCCAAGCCAGGGCTATTCCGGAAAGTAATTCCATAAAATGGGTCATTTTACGGATCTTCAAAGCACATTGTAGCAGGAAGTACTTGCATCATTCCAGCTCCCCAGAGTATCTCTCTGGTGTAAGCAGAAGCGGGTTGTGTGCTGTCGGCGTGGTAAGACTGTGCGCAGCTGGCGCTGGAATGTGCAAAGCTAGTGCCAGAATGTGCACAGCCGGCGTAGGTTGAATATAGGCTGAGGCAGTCGGCGGTGGTTGTATCTTGAGAGCCGAGGGCATTGCGGAAGCACTCAATTGTGAGACTTCTGCGCGTAACTCAGATATCTCGTCCCGATACACCGCTAACGCACGGTTTTGGTCCAGGATATAATATTGCCACTCCGGGGTGTCCGCTGCCTCCATTGTATGGCGAAGTAATCTGTTACGACACGTTGGCAGAGACACAGGCGGACATTGGGGGGGGGGGGGTCCAACAAACTTGGCGGGAGGATATGCAAGTCAATGTAACGTTAATGGTCATAACCCGGAACTGTTCTTAGCCTAGCTTACTTCGTGGGTGTGCAAATATCAACAGTTAATTTACATTCTTAAGAACAAACCAAGCCATAGTACGATGCCTTCTATACTAAGCTAAGGTTACCTGCTATTTAGGTAACTAGTTACTTACTGTCTGAAAAAAAGCTTGTATGTTCTGCTGCACTTTTCTATGCTTGGCTGCTGTCTCCATTTCTTACAGACTGAGCTGATAAAATATATCAACGAACTTGCATTGAGAATTGGCGCAACCAAGAGTACAATTGGAGGGCGGGCACACCTATTTTCCTTAACATACGGAAATATATTAAAAATGAATAGACATAAATAAATAGAATATATGAAGAAAAGATAGATTCGTTGGCAGGGTTCATTAAATGGGGACATATTGAAAATATTTTGTACTGTATGTTGGGGGGACAGATTGGTATTTCCTCAACATTGGGGGGGACATGAGCCCCCAAAGAATGCGTGGTTACGCCCATGGGTGATTGAGATAACGTGGGACGGATGACAGGTGGAACACGGAACGAGATCAGAGTCAGGATAAATCAGGTAATCAGGTTATAAGGGGTGTAGGCAGAAACGTAGTCTAAGGACAAACAGGTACACGAGGATAAGGCTCGGTAAACAAACAGAGACGAGGCTGCTGAGCAGTTACTTTGCAAGTGGCTGGCATTAACGAGGACCTTTTATAACTTTAGATGTAATGCAGGTGTTCATAATCAGAACTTCGGCGACCTTGAACGCGAGCATGGCTGGGAAGTGTAGTCCGATACCGCCATGTCCCTGGGCGGCACTACACCTTGTGAACTGCAGCTGCGAGTTCGCTGTGGCGTAACAGAGAAATTCAGCTTTAATTTCCTGATATTTATATATACTGTAGATCTGTCGAACAACTTAGACCATGACACCTTTTGTTTGAACGCACCCATTTTTCAAGTGATCAAACATATTGGAACATGTGACTGACAGGTGTTTCCTGTTGCCCAGGTGTTCCCTGTTGATTGATTCTATAGACAATTAATAGCTTTGAATGAATACTATTGGTCTGATTCTTGGGTTAATGTGTAAAGTCTGCATTTGTTGTTAAAATGGAAAACCTACATGCAGCAAGACAATGGACTAAAGCACACTGCAAGGGATTTTATCAAGGGAAAAAGTGGAAGGGTTTAGACTGGCCAAGTCAATCATCAGACCTTAACCAAATTGAGCATGTATTTCACCTCCTGAAGCGAAGACTGAAGAACGCCCCGAACAAACAACAACTTAAACAGGCTACAATACAAGCCTGGAAAATGTAATAATTTGGTGATATCAGTGAATCACTGGCTTGATGCAGTTATTGCAAGCAAGAGCTATGCAACTGAATATTACATTTACATTTAAATTTATTCACTTAGCAGATGCTTTTATTCAAAGCGACTTACAAATGAGAGATACAAGCAAAGTGATATCAAGCAGAGAACAATACAAGTAGAGCTACTATACAAGATCCATTAATTGAGTACTAGAAGAAGCAAAGTGTGCAGGGTAGAGGTGTAAGTGCATTTTTTTTATATTTATATATATATATTTTTTATGAGTTGGTTAGGTGTTCACGGAAGAGGTGAATTTAGCTGTTTTTTGAAGATGGTGAGAGAATCTGCAGTCCGGATTGAGGTTTGAAGATCATTCCACCACTGAGGAACAGTTAGTGTGAAGGTTCTGGACAGGTACCTTGTGCCAAGCTGAGTAGGAACTACTAAACATCGGTCGCTAATCGATCGCAGATTGCATGTGGGAACGTAAGCCTTCAGGAGAGAGTTGAGGTAGGAGGGTGCTGTTCCAGACAAGGTCTTGTAGGTGAGCATCAAGCATTGAATTTGATGCGGGCTACTAAAGGAAGCAATTGGAGGGATATTAAGTGCTATTTAATTTAATTTACTTTAAGATTATCTGTTAAGAATACTTTTGTGCATCTAAAAATTGGGTGTCACCGAAGGTGCTATGTTCTAAGTTTTTTTAACATATCTAGATATCAATATCAGCAAATTATAGTTGAAATTTTGATATTTTGTCTCATATTCATCTTTTGATCTCAATTGTTTTCAGTGTATAGCAAAAAAAGAGGCCTTGTTGTTCCAATACTTTTGGAAGGAACTGTACATCAAGAGGCTTTAGCATAAATTGAAGAGTTTAAGGAAAGGCCATTAGCTACAATTTTGTGTAGTTATAGGAAGTTGAATAATGTTAGGTCCTTATTCTGAAACTCTTAAAACAATCCTAACTAGTAAGTGTATTCTATACTAACTGTCAGTTTGTAACTTATATAATTTTACTGTAATGCTTTCAAGTATTATAATATCTTTGTGGGCTACTTTGGTAAATATTACAAATACCCAGACATCTACAGTGCCTTGCGAAAGTATTCGGCCCCCTTGAACTGTTCGACCTTTTGCCACGTTTCAGGCCTCAAACATAAACATATAAAACTGTAATTTTT
>JAFFST010041008.1:3589-18588 GCA_022414735.1 Noturus placidus
CACACACATGGCCCTGGCGGGACTCGAACCCCGGACCCTGGAGGTGTGAGGCGAACGTGCCAACCACTAAGCCACCGTGCGCCCCACATGAAAAGTTATAATCAAATATTTACAAAAATGTGAGGGGGGTACTCACTTTTGTGAGATACTGTAGATAGCAACCTTAACTCAAAATTGAGACAGAAACCCTAGAGCTGTGAGGTGGCAATGCTACACACTGGCCATCATGACACCTGAATGCAATACAATGGAATCCAGGCAGATCTGCTGATTTGGGAGGGAGGCACAGAAGGAGAGTGTAGCGCTCCACTTCCCCCTACAGAGGTATCAGGGGATGAGAGGTTGTTAGGGAAATTTGCCCCCAGTATTATTGTAGGGCTCCCGTACTCAATGTCATCACAAGTTTTCAGTTTTCCCATTAGGGTCAATAGCTCATAGATTCCAGTCTCTCAACAGAGGTTGTACAGAACATGTTGAACGCTAGAGAACCATCCATGAGAAAATTGTGTGCATTCCAGTATTAACTTTTTATCATCATGGGAGGAACACCAGTGAGACCCAGTAACTGCACAATGGCTACAGTCCTGGAGTTCTTACAGGAACGTTTCTCAGCAAAGTCGGCTCCTTCTACCATTTGGTTCTACATGGCTGCCATTTCGGCCAACAATGCCCCTATTGATGGAGCCCTGGGTATACTCATTCTCACAGTGTGAAGCTCACCAAACGTTGAGTTCCCTTTGAAAGCAAACGTCTGGGCTATGCATGCAACCCTGGTCCTTGAGAAGGGAACAAGACATTGCATAGGTTTGTCATACTGGGGCATGCCTTTGAATTGCATCTTCACTTCAGATAATAGAGGCTGATGATGTGGTTTACGGGTGCCATTTTATAGTTATGCGACATGCAAAATGCTTTGTCACCTGATCACGGCAGGCCTATAAATAGGCATGATTTTACACAGAATTCAGATACCAGTCAAGCATGAGGGTACTTCCCACAGCGTGAAGCTCATGCAATGCCTCGTTCCCTTCTCAGGGAACAGGGTTACATGCGTAACCCAGACGTTAGTTTTTATAAAAACCCTTCACTAGTCATTTGGCTTTATGAAATCTTGTGCATATTCAGTATGCCACAATTCTAAGTTTCCATTTTCAAGCTTGGTTCCTCTTCATAAGTTGTGGTTTGAGTGTTTTCTGAACTTGACCTTAGAATGCATTTATGTCTGCAGAATGAGTCTAGACAGATGCTGGCCTCTGCCATGGATGTAGATTCAAAATTTCAACAGTTCATGAAGTAGTGGTCACCAACTCTCTTCTTTGAGATCTAGCATCCTGCAGGTTTCATCATCAACCAAAATCTAACACACCTGTTTTAGCTGATCAAGAACTTCTTAATGCAATGATTAGATGGTCAGGTGGGCACGACTATGGTTGGAGCTAAATTCTTAAGGACGATAGATCTTCAGGGACATGGTTGGTGACAGACTCTTACCCCCTACTCATGTTTTACAGACTGACATTTGTGTGTCTTATAGACTATCTACTTATGCTCAGTACACCTACAAAGGTATGTTTTGCAAAAGCACTAGAGCACAAAGACCGTCTTCTGATTATAGAAAGTATTTCTTTGCACACTCCTATGGTGATGATCTTATCACTGGAATGCTTTTGAAAAACAGTCTGTATTTGGCCAACTAACCTTTATTCCAACGGTGGATTGTCGATCAGCACAGGTGAGGCAGAGCACCGCCATTTATATATCAGCCATTTAACAAATGTTAATCTTCATAACGTCTTTATTCACAACTCTATACATTTTAAACACCATTTCAATACTGACAATTTAAAAAAAAAACTATTTTGCATGAAAAATTATTTTAAAAAGTGTCAGTGGTTGACAGAAACTAGCTAACATTCTGTTGATTCTGTTGTACTGGAT
Organism: Noturus placidus; assembly: GCA_022414735.1. Classification (NCBI taxonomy): domain Eukaryota; kingdom Metazoa; phylum Chordata; class Actinopteri; order Siluriformes; family Ictaluridae; genus Noturus; species Noturus placidus. Next base: position 5,528 of record JAFFST010041008.1, read on the forward strand.
GACCATATGTTCACTTTCATCTGCCTATTATGGGGTTACTAAAAAAAAATTGTACACAGTAGCCTATAGCATAATCAGGTGTGACAGCTTCTCGACCTAATTTTGTTTGAGCCTCTGGCATTATTAATGTTGTCCTGTCCCATCAAAATCTATGTGCCACTGCAGCTTTATTCCATTACTATTACTTAATATATATACACTGTAGTTTCAATGTTGTGGCCTGATTGACACCATGGAAATCAAGCCCACGGTATATGTGCATGACTGTTTGCCAAGTCGATATCTCAGCACACCCTCATGTTTTTGTGATTCACTGTTTATTTTCACAGTGTGGGCCACTCTATCAGGGAAACGGGCCCACTGTCCTGTTGTTCTTAACAGGTTTTAATTTCATTGCCTTCTGTCTTTTAAGCCAAGCTAAACAATCAACTCCTTCTATGATACAGCCACAGAAATAAAACAAAAAAACAGGGTCTAATGCAGCCACTTAATCCAAAAGCATATTTTATGTCTTTCTTCCACATGCTACTCTTCTTTAAATAGATTAGCAGAGGCCTCTGAAATGATGTCTCTGAGCCCCCTAGTTGCTTTCTCATAGCCATAAACAATTAAAATGTCTGGGATAGTGTTTATGGCGATTTGTATTAGATGCTACAGACCATGGTTTGCTACAGGCAATGGCTCATTAAGTAATAATGCAACATTTTGTAGTAAACTGCTGTTTATCCAAGTGAGTAATATCTACTAATAGTGTGAACACCTGCTATGTACTTTTGACCTTTCACAATAGCACAAGTGTGCATATACTGTAGACCTCATCAAAGATCAGTTTAGCATGCCTGCCCAAGTTACATTTCACAACACATAGTGCCAAGGCCTGGATTCCAAAACCACTCCAAAAAGTCATTTCACACCAATTACAATTTATGCCACCAGACCCATAATTCTGACTCAAAGCCTGCCATGGTTTGTATAGCCCAAGGCAGAGCTCGAGATAAAACATAATTCTTTGTTATCAATTTTGTGATTTCTCACTCAGCATTGAAGCACTGGATTTGCTCTCTCTCCCTCCCACTGTGTTACTGTTCAAGCATTAGCATCTAGTATAAATATACTATGACTTACTGGAATACTATTATGTGGGAGTTGTGTAAGTGTACAGTACTTAACGTTCAGACGCCATATGGTCAGTCATCACCTGAAACCCTGAACCATTCCAAAATAAAATGAACTCTGATCAGAGTAAAACATAGCAACATCCCTGAATGTCATTTTGCAATTCTTCCATTTGTGTGTAATGAGCAAAACAAGGGGTGTGGAGTTCTGTTGGGTGCCAGAGAGAGTAAACAGGAAGCAGCTGTTTAAAGAGATGGCACCATTAAGCTCATCGCAATGCCTCGCTCTGGCCCATTGACTTTCACAGCCTCTCCAAAATGCCAGATTAGACTTAATATGGACTGGGCTGTCAGTAAGGCCTTGAAGGATATAATGAGTGGAAGAATTTGTGAAATTTTATGGATTATGACTTGTATATCATAAGGATGTTTTAAGAGCACCTTTGGCTTTGGGAGAAAAACACAGACTTTGGTATAGGTGTTATTATATAAATCAATTCTGAGACCATGATGTTCATTTAAAAGCCCACTTTCCATTTACCTTGCAACACAAACACAATCTTCAGTCCCCCTCTTCTCTCTCTCTCTCTCTCTCTCTCTCTCTCTCTCTCTCTCTCCCACACATTCTGTAAGGTTGATTAGTACTGTATGAGTGCTGAATGAAGAACTCCGCATTTGAATATGGCTCAGACAGAAACACCTTCAGAGAGTGTTGCTTATTGGCAATGATGTCGCACTCCTACATTAATTAAACACTTTAGTTTTGATGGAAATGAGCTAAATAGTAATTATAATTAAGGTGTAAGAAACGCATTGATGTCATACCGCAACTCTACAATAATATATTATTTTATGAAAATTCTTAAATTGTTGACTTGTTGGTTGAATTAAAAAAAAAAAAAAACACATATAAAAGAAATGCTCTAACATTGTTCAACTGTAGCTATTGTGGTTATCTCTATATCTATTGCATCTGTAAAATGTGTGCATTTACCCTGGAAAAGAAATTCAACGCATTTTCCTGTATTCAGGAAAAAAAGGAAGAACTGTGCTGCAGGTGGTGATGTGGTTTAGCACACATCTTCACTGGGAAAGAGGTGTTTAGGGACAAGCTAGATGGATAATCCATACACTCAGAGTTTACAAAATGCAAAGCTGAGATCTGAGAAGAACACACTAGAAGACGAATTGCGAAGGACCCAGGAGTCCCTCTGGATTTGTCAACAAGCAGCTGAAGGTAGAACGATAAAGCACTTATTCTAAAAAGCAATCTTTAGAATCAGTGTCTGTCACTAGAAACTAAATTCAAACAAAATCAAGAAATCTGAGAACACAAGGGCAAAATCAGTAGAATTCTATCTAAGTGTTGGCTCCAAAAAGCTGCATGGAAATGCTTTCCCTGCTGCTCATTATAATCCCATGGCTGGACACCCACAGGTAAATAAAAAAAACTCCACTGATTAATGGCTCATTCCTACTGCCAGGGCATTTGTGGTGATGCACTGGTGTGCTTCCTGCTGCAAATGTTGGCTGGTGAATCCGCCAGCAAAGCCAAATTCACAATTCCACCCTCTTCTGCTTACCTCGAGCCGCTTGAATTTGTATGCTTGATTTGGAATGCTCCCCATGATGACCCATCTAATGACCCGGGTCATATATATATATATATATATATATATATATATATATATATATATATATATATATATCGGTGGGTGCAGATTTATCACCTCCTTAAACAGTAGAGAGAGGAGAGAACATGAGCTGGGACTAAAGTGCTCAAAAGTATCAAATACTACTAGGACTAAGATCATTTGGAGACCATCTTCCCAGATGGCCAAGGTTACAAGCCAAATTTATGAAGGCAATTTTTTTTCCAGCCTGAGACCATTGACCAGCATTGACCTCATAGAACCTCATATTGGGACTCCTCCAGCATGTTTGTGTGTAGCCAGCCATATCATTTGCCTGAACATAACATAAAAGTGGTTCAGGGTGAACTGGTGAAAATACTAGGGATGGAAGTAAAAGGGTGAATAAAATGGTCCCATTGTGCTTGTGCCTAATTTGTATGGGGCAGTTTAAAAATGTGATGCCTACCTAATTCTTTGTAATGATAGAGATCCTGGATCAAATAGTCCAATGCAAAAAAGCTTTCTCCAGCCTTTTTGATCTACACAATTTGATTGAACGACTAATCAACTATGTGTAACAGCTCCACTGCGCATATACCGCTGCTTTTTCAGACTACATAATGATGGCAGAAACATATGAGGGCATTCCTAAAATCCTGAGGTGAGATGGTCTCTCTTCAAACCTAGTGAAGTGGGATTTGGCCTTTGTAAAGCAGCTCTCTGTCGGGGACTTCTGGTTCTCTGGGCCACGCCTGTATTTTTGCTCGCTGTTTGTGTAGCAGGATGAAGAATCAGAGAGTGCTGGAAGTAGGGAGTTAATCACAGATCTGATGGCTCCCTGGCCAATATAGAATGGAGTGTGTATGTAGCAGGTGGGGGCATGGTTAGAGTGGGTCTGTACTGAGGTATGAGAAGAACACCAGAATTTGATGAGCCAGCTGGAAAGCTGCAACACAATTCGTTTTGAAAAAGTTTTATATTACTGTCTGATTAACATGCCAGGGTAACAAAATAAAAAAATAAAACACATTAAAAAACAAATACTTTTACCCTGGGTCTGCTGTATCCTTTGAGCGGCATTTGACAAGACTGTTACACCATGTTTATTCAAAACACATTAACAAAGGAACTTTAAGGGAAATTGCTGAATGTCTAACACTTTCACAATAAAACTTGTAGGATGATGCACACATGAGAAAAATTTGTACCACATGAAGAAAAAATCTTATTAAAGGTGTTCTTTCACAATGTTTCAATACTGGAACAATACAATCATATCTGTACAGTATGACCAGACTTTTATCACATTGAAACGAATATGTTGTGATGTATAAGGGCGGCTGTGGCTCAGTCGGTAGAGCGGGTTGTCCACTAATCCACTAATCGTAGGGTTGGTGGTTTGAATCCCGGCCCGGGTGATCCCATGCCGAAGTGTCCTTGGGCAAGATACTGAACCCTAAGTTGCCCCCAATGGCAAGCTAGCACCTTGCATGGCAGCTCTGTGACCATTGGTGTGTGAGTGTGCTCTCATTTGTAAGTCGCTTTGGATAAAAGCGTCTGCTAAATGAATAAATGTAAATGTAAATGTAAATGTAAATGCATAAGTACAAATTCTCTGAAAAAAGAAACCTCTCCCATCTCGGCGATTCCAAAAAAGTTGGGACGGCACAATTTAGGACTAATCGCAATGTGACAAGTTGAAATAAGAAGGTGATGTGAATGAGCCTCCAAAAAAGACCCAATCCTTCAAGAGCAAGTATGGATCGAGGCTCGTCAATCTGCCAACAGATGAGTCAGCGAATAATCCATCACTTTGAGAACAACGTTTCACAAAAACAAATCAGTAGGATTTTGGGCATTTCACCTTCTACAGTGCACAATATAATTAAAAGATTCAAGGTATCTGGTCAAATCTCTGTGTGTAAAGGGCATGGCTGAAAAACACTTCTGAATGCGCGTGATCTCTGATCCCTCCGATGTCACTGTGTTAAAACAGTCATGAGCCTGTAATGGATATCCTGACATGGGCTCAGGAATACTTTGTTAAACCGTTGTCAGCCAACACCATTCGCCACTTCATCCACAGATGCAAGTTAAGGCTTTACTATGCAAAGCAGAAGCCGTACACGAACACTGTCCAGAAGCGCCACTGACTTCCCTAGGCTTGATCTCATCTGAGATGGACAGTAGCAGAGTGGAATCATGTTTTGTGGTCCGACAAGTCAACATTTCAAATAGTTTTTGGACAAAACAGCTGTTGTGTTCTCCGGGCCAAAAAGGAAAAGGACCATCCAAGCTGTTATCAGCATCAGGTCCAAAAGCAAGAGTCTCTCATGGCATGGGGTGTGTCAGTCCCCATCTGTGCCAACTTGCACATCTGTAAGGGCATGATTAATGCAGAAAGATATATACATATACACAGAGATATGTACATATAAACATATGCTGCCATCCAGAGCAGGACAACACCAAACCACATTCTGCCCGGATTACAAGCACCTGGTTGCGTAAACAGAGAGTGTGGGTGCTAGCATGGCCTGCCTGCTGTCCTGACCTGTCTCCGTTGGAAAATGTATTTTATTATGAAGTGCAAAATAAGGCAATGAAGGCCCTGCACAGTTGAGCAGCTGAAGAATTGTATAATGGATGAATGGGGAAAAATTCCACTTGCTAAACTTAACCAACTGGTGTCTTCAGTATCCAAATGCTTAATAAGTGTTATTAAAAGAAAACGTGAGGTTACACAGTGGTAAACAGTGGACTGTCCCAACATTTGTGGAGTGTGTTTCAGTCATCAGTGTATATTTTCAAAAATAAATTAAATTCACAAAGTAAAACATTAAATAATGTGTTAATAATGTGTGTTTCAATATAGTACAGTGTAAATTAAATTTTCAAATGACTCTGTTTGTTTTTTTGCATCTTCCATACTGTCCCAACTTTTTCAGAAGTGGGGTTGTAAAAAAAATTGTAATTGCATCCACACTACACATGCAGCAGAGGCTCCTCAGATCCCAAAGGGGAGGGTTCTTGTCAGCCTTATAGCATAGTGCCAGTTAATAAAACTGCCTGGATAAATGGCCTGTGTGTGTGTGTGTGTGTGTGTGTGTGTGTGTGTGTGTGTGTGTGTGTGTGTGTATGAATGTATGAGAGTTTTTGTGCCTATAAATTGAGACCCTTTCCACAATAATAACAGAACACAAACAGCTGCAACAGGCAAAGGAAATAGATTTCACACACCAAACAAAGGCCACCAGAGCCAGAGCTAGAGAACTCAAGCTGGTTCAGCCAGACTACAGGAACAAACCCATGAAGGCTGGAGCAGATCCAGTGCAGACAGTCTGTTCTGTTTGTTCAAATCATCTGATTCACCCTGCACTGTGTGTGTTTGACCTGTGGTGTTGTTCACACCACTTTGTCAAAGGCCTTGTTCTCTACTCTGGAGGCTTTTTACTTGGCCTGACCTTGCTTCAAATACACAATGAAAATAGTACAAGCTCTCACTTTAGACCTTTTCCTTGCCTATATTATTCTTTTTCTTTTTGCATCTTTGTTTCTCTCTCACCCACACGCTCAGACTAGTCCCTTTAGCAACTTTCCCTGCTCAATCACCGTCACTTCAGAGGGTGTTTTTCAGAAGTATCAACTTGATAATGCCGGTAGAGAATAAAGAATCTCTGACCTAGATCTGTCTATGATGATTAAAATGATTTAATCATATGATTAAAATCCCAGATAAAGAGATAAAACTATGATTTTGCACTTCAGAGAGATTGTGAATACCAATTCTTACAAGGCTAGATCAACAAAATTAGAAAATATTATTATCACATAGGCTTTTAATTACCAGCTTGCCAAATATGGAAGAGTTCCAAGCAAGTGCCAAAGTTTCTTACCAGACAAAGTAGCCCAGTTCATATGACTGCTCACAGGGAAGGCACTTGGATGGGCCACTACTACGCAGATGAATGAGATTGATATCACGCAGGCACATGACAGTTCATCAACCATTTCATAGTATCACTCTTTAAATCACAAAGAAACATGTGAATGTCTCATGTCCCTAAAACAAGGTTTATGATCAGCTGCTGAGTAAGTTCTAGAGTTCTGCATGCTAGTTACTAGATGCAGATTAAATGAGTCACCACATTCTACGACTGCATTTAGAAGGGATGTGATTACAGAGCAGTTTTGCCTGTATAAAATGAGAACTCAATCTTTGTTCTGTCTCTGCAAGTGTTGAGAGTGAGATATATCAATTCCCAGAGCCCATGCAAATAACTCACATCAAATTAATCATCTAAGAACATCAGCATCATCTGGATCAAGGTTTCTGCTTTTGGATAGCCAACCCACTACTCCAGTCTGACATAGAACAAAAGAGGCACAATGATCTTGACAGCAAATATACGGAGTGTGCTCTATACTGTTTCAGCTGAACCATTCCAAATTCCTGTCATGATCCAGCATTCAGGCATCTTGTTGACTTTTTCAGCATTCAATACTGAGGCAACTATAAGCTTGATGATGCTGATATAGTTAATAATTTTGGTATTCCCAATGGTTCCACCTAAGGACCATATTCATGTCCAAGGTTTGCATGGAAAACCAGTGGGTGAGGAGGCCATAACCCCTCAAACATCAAATGTTTGTCAAAACTGAAAAATATGTTGAGGATGTTGTCAAAGTCAAAGCTAAGGTCTAAGTACTAGCAGAGTGGCCAACTCCACAAACTTTAAAAGACCTAGAAAGATTCCTAGGTTTTACAAATTTCTACCAATCATTCATTAGAAACTTCAGTATCATTGCAATTTGACTCAGATCACTCCTTAAGGGATAATCAAATAAACTGCAGCCATCTTTCCCTGGAACTCCACACCCAGAGATGCACTTGACAAATGGTTTTTATAAAAGGGGAGGAGTCACTCTGATTGTTAAGCAGCCAACAACTAAATTTATTTTGAGACACCTCTCTAATAAATTCCCATTTATGAACCAGGCAATAGGGGATGGCTGTCAACCAAGTTACTTTGATACTAAGTTTCCCTGTTACTTTGGCCCATTGAGAGTAATCCAATGAATAATGATAATAATAATAATAATAATAATAATAATAATAATAATAATAATAATAATAACCCCGCCTTGTGCCCGATGCTCCCTGGGATGGGCTCCAGGTTCCCCCGTGACCCTGAAAAGGAGTAAGCGGTTGAAGATGGATGGATGGATGGATAATAATAATAACCTGTAATCTACAACTGCCATGTCATTGAAGCATTCTCCAGGCTTTCATATGTTCTTTCTCAAGCCACTTATTCCTGGTCCATTAGATGAAGACATCGCAATTCGAACCCCTCTCCACTGTTGGACACTGAAGGAACACCAGTAAAGTCCATCCTTGACATTTGTTGTCACCTAGGGTAAATCTAGTATCTTAAAAAAACTAGTATAGTTATGGCCTGGAGGAACATTGATATGTACCTGCAAAGGATGTCTCAAACCCTGATTTAATAAGAGAATTTCATACAGATTGTTGAGGTAGAGCGAGCTCCCATAATTCAATTCCCATGTTCCTCAGCTTGTGATCTTGTCACATGACTTTCAGTCAAACTCACATCATCTTGTCTCCTAATCACTAATGGAAACACATTTGTTTGCAATCAAAAACTTTTCACATTTTATGCCTGCTTTCTGATCATTTGACCATTTGCCTGCTTCATACTTCCAAGTGTTGCCTAGCCCTTTGACTCATCTGCTACCTGCATTTGTGTCTGTCTGTCTGCCATGACAATTATCAGCTGAGAAAAAGTCAGTGTTGAACAGTAACAGCAAGGAGCCTGATCAATAAGGAGATTAACCAGATTAAAGTAAAACAATGGCATGTATACAATGCATTTCACCTTGGCAATTCAATTATAAAAGTAGAATTCTGGCATAACAAGTGAACACAAATGTGCTGTTTCCAAACTATAACAAACCAAACATTTGGGAGTATATTGTTCTTGAAATTGGAGCATGCTCATAGTGTTTATTGTGCATATTTTGTGCAGGTCTTTGCTATAGGGAATGTTAAGATGCCTGCAGTTCTGCTTAACTACTGTATTATCCCAATCAAATAATTCATCTCCCAACATTTGGCAGAAGGAAGGAATGCAATACTGACAAAATCAATGTCCACAAAGTAGAGGCTACAGATAAGCTGAGGAAATTACCATTGGGCTGCAATATGACAGATGCCATTAAAAGAATGTAAATTACCTTTGATGTCTCTGTTCTAAACAAGATTAAAGTCTGCTCTTGTTGAAGAAAACATTAGAAAACTCAGGTAGATTACCAAAAACAAAATACATTTTACTGGATTCCAAACAAAGGAACTATGAAGAGCTATGACTCTTTGACTAAACTGGTCCCATCCCTAACTTAGCTTGTGTGAATTTGCAGAAGTGAGTTTGTGTTGGTTCTCCTTGTGATCTTGCCAGTACTATACCAAATAGCACAATGAGTGCGAAGAAATATTAAAGATAATGTCTTTACATGGGACAAGCTTGGGTCAGCAACGTGTTGGATATTTGTAGATTTCTCAAAAAATGCAAAAGTGTTCTAAGTAGAGCCATTTTAAAATGTAGTATCAAACCCAAATACTATGTACTACAAGAAAATATCAAATTACTATGCAGTACCTACTACAATTGTCCAGAACCACCATTACACTTGGTGCATTGGCTATTTAGACAAATTCAAACCACAGTGTCCTCTGATGACCCCTTTTGTGCTGTACAGTGGTCTATTAAATGCATATTAATAGTGCAGTACAGCTCACAGAATTTCTGAGGTACACAGTACTAATTGCACTAAAAGTAGACTAAGTATGCCATTTAAGACACAGCTTGACTGATCAATTTGAAGCTGCTCCAACAATTTGTAACCTAGAAAATTCAGGTGTAGTATATAATACAGTGTATAAACATTCACCAGTCACTTTAATAAGAACACATTTACTCTTGCTCATTCAGGCAATTATCCAATCAGCCCAACCTGTGGCAGCAGGTCAATGCATAAAATCATGTAGATACAGGTCAAGAGCTTCAGTTAATGTTCGTGTCAAACATCGGAATGGGGAAATTGTATTTTTCCCTTCTTCAACTGTCCAATTTCGGTGAACTTGTGGCCAATGCAGCATCAGATACAATACCTGAAAGGAGTGGAACCCAATGCTTTTGTAGTCCATCTGCCTCAAGATTTGCTGTGATGTGCATTTTGAAAGGATTTTCTTCTCACCTTGGTTGTAAAGAGTGGTTATTTGATTTAGTGTAGCCTTCTTGTCAGCTCAAACCAGTCTGGGCATTCTCTGCTGAGCTTTCTCGTCAACAAGGTGTTTCCACCTGCTGCTCTTTTTTTTTTTTTTGTCTTATTTGCACACTTCTGTGTAAACTTTAGAGACTGTTATGAATGAAAATACCAGGAGATCATCTGTTTCTGAAATACTGAAACCAGAGTGGGGCCCCAACAAACATGCCCCAGTCAAAGTCACTAAGAGCATCATATTAGATAATTGCATGGGTACAGGTGTTTCAATTAAAATGGCCAGTATAATCTGAAATGTGTAGTATGAAATTTTCAGTGTTATTGTCATGTTTACTTCACCTAAATATACTTATTTTCATAATGTACCGCTGCAATAATAATAATAATAATAATAATAATAATAATAATAATAAATTTATATAGCGCCTTTCCAGAGCTCAAGGATGCTTCATAATATAAGACAATAACAATACAGTAATGCAGTCAAACATATGGATCATATGGACAGTGGACATTTGCCCAGTCCAGTACAGGAAGCAATGCAGTTGCATAGTTAGAATAAATCTTACAATATTCAAACCCATAACAAGGGACAGACACTTAAAGTGCACAGAAAGGGTAAGAAATATAAACAGATAAACACAATGAGTAGTACATGAAGCAGATACACATTATGACTGATAATATTAAGTGAGCAAATGGATTTTGAGCTGAGTTTTGAATTCAGAGATAGAGGTAGTTGTCCGAATTGCCATTGGCTGTTACAAAAGATAAAAAGTTAAGAATAGATTTACAGCAAACTGATTGAGCCAATGCTAATTAGTCATGCAAATTACTATTTCAGCATCTGACCTATATCTGGGATTTATAATAACAGAATACAGAGTATTGATTTGTCACTGTCCTTCATTGACTCAGATGTCTATTTTCATTAAACATGTCCAGAACAAATTGAGTTTACTCTTGAAGCTGATTGTGAATATTTTTGTGACCCTCAATATGAAGATCCAATCTGCAATGATGATTGACTAGAGAAAGACGCAACCTCTTTCTGCACAGTGTAAACAGAATTGCCCATTTTTATTGTTTTCTTTATGCAACAGCAATTTAGCCTTTTTTGTCTTCCCATAAGCATTACAAGGAAAGAGAGAATATGTTTTTTAAAGTAAAACATACTGAGCAGAATCCAGCTTACGCTGTTGTTTTTTTTATAGAAGTGTGATCAGACAATCCAATTGATCACATGACAACTTCTGAAAATAGATATTACACTTCATTTGAATCCGTCTGGTATGAATCAGGCTTGATACTTTTGTTTTAGCTCTGTCATAGCTGACCACAGGTGTGCAAATACAGAAATAGAAGCAGCAGACACAACACAGGGTTGCTGTGTGACCTGATGCTAATGAGAACAAATAAGAACAAGTGTCTTGACTGAAATTCAGGCAGCCGTGGGTCACATAGTCATCGCTGAATACTGAATGCAGAAATTCATCCAGCTCAATGCCGAGTAGGCCAGAAACCTTAATGAGAATTTCTAAACTAAGCTACGATATAGCCGGGTCCTGTTCATTTTTGACAATGGGTGGGAACAATAACATCTTGTTAATTCAAAGTTGTTGTTTTTTTGCTTTATGATGATGTAGAAGGAATGTCTACCTTTGGGTGAAGGTACAGATATAATAATCAACCAGCCAGCATTTCCTGGCCTTAAGTAGCTTCTAAATACTTTAATAGTAAACCCTGGAGGTGCTGTACATGTCTATCTTTGCAAATGTACATACAGTGCCCTCCTCTAATATTGGTACCCCTGGTAAATATTAGCAAAGAAGGCTGTGAAAAATTGTCTTTATTATTTAACCTTTTGTCCAAAAATTCACACAAATTCTCTGCTCTCATAGATATAAAGCATTTACATTACATTTACATTTATTTATTTAGCAGAAGTGTTTATCCAATGCGACTTACAAATGAGAGATACAAGCAAAGTGATATCAAGCAGAGAACAATACAAGTAGTGCTACTATACAAGATCTATTAATTGAGTACTAGTAGAAGCAAAGTGCGCAGAGTAGAGGTGTAAGTGCATTTTTTTAATGAGTTGGTCAGGTGTTGACAGAAGAGGTGGGTCTTTAGCTGTTTCTTGAAGATGGTGAGAGAATCTGTAGTCCGGATTGAGGTTGGAAGTTCATTCCACCACTGAGGAACAGTTAGTGTGAAGGTTCTGGAAAGGGACCTTGTGCCACGCTGAGTAGGAACTACTAAACGTCGGTCGCTAATTGATTGCAGATTGCGTGTGGGAACGTAAGCCTTTAGGAGAGAGTTGAGGTAGGAGGGTGCTGTTCCAGACAAGGTCATGTAGGTGAGCATTAAGGCCTTGAATTTGATGCGGGCGGCTACAGGAAGCCAGTGGAGGGAGATGAAGAGGGATGTGACATGGGTTCTCTTCGGATGGTTGAAGACAAGGCGTGCTGCAGCATTCTGAATCATCTGCAGGGGTCTGATGGAGCTGGCTGGAAGGTCTGAAAGTAGAGAATTGCAGTAGTCCAGTTTTGAGATAACAAGAGCCTGGACTAGTATCTGTGTAGCCTATTCGGTGAGGTAGGTTCGGATTTTCTTGATGTTGAACAGGATGAATCTACAGGACCGTGCAGTTGTTGAGATGTGGTCTGTAAAGGTCAAGCTGTCATCAAGAGTCACCCCAAGGTTCCTGGCCATCCTTGTTGGCTTGAGTGTGGTTGTGCCGAGCTGTACAGTGAGGTTGTGGTTGATTGCAGGACAGGCTGAGATGATGAGAAGCTCAGATTTTGCCAGGTTGAGCTTTAGGTGGTGTTCCCTCATCCAGACTGAGATGTCGGACAGACAAGCAGAGACGGATGGATCATCAGGCTGGAAGGACAAATAGAGCTGGGTGTCATTAGCATAGCAATGATATGAGAAGCCATGAGACTCAATCACCTGCCCTAGAGATGTCGTGTAGATAGAAAAGAGAAGTGGATCCAGAACT
>JAFFST010041009.1:11814-26813 GCA_022414735.1 Noturus placidus
CTCCAGGACGCTGTAAAAGCCTCATTGCACGTTATCGCAAACGCTTGGTTGCAGTTGTTGCTGCTAAGGGTGGACCAACCAGTTATTAGGTTTAGGGGGCAATCACTTTTTCACACAGGGCCATGATGGTTTGGATTTTTTTTCACCTTTAATAATAAACACCTTCATTTACAAATTGCATTTTGTGTTTACTTGTGTTGTCCTTGACTATTGTTTAAATTGGTTTGATGTTCCGAAACACTTAAGTGTGACAAACATGCAAAGGAACTGGAAATGAGGAAGGGGGCAAACACTTTTTCACACCACTGTATATAGCTAGCCACTTCCCATTCTGTGAAGCATGACAACCTTTTGCCGCACATCACAGCTATATTCCTGGGTCTTACCCATTGTTATGAATGAATAAGGGAATTTGCCTATGGGTTACCTCATATTTATACCCCTGTAATACAGGAAGTCATTGTTCAACAATTTCCTGTTCCTAGTCACCCAGGTGTAAACATTTTTTTTTAAATATCAATGGGACTCTACTTCAAATATTTTTTTCACATATGAATTCATAGGGCTGAGAATAATTATTGCACAGCTATGTTTAACAAAGATTTTTAACATAAAGCTGTTTTGTTTGCCATTTTTTTATATCCACGAGAGCAATGCATTTTTGTGATTTTTTTAAACAAAATATCAAAAGGTTAAACAACATAATTTTTCACAACCTTCTTTGCTCATATTTTCCAATATTAGTGGAGGGCACTATATATTTAATATATAATTAAAGAAATGTTATGTCTTTGTGGTCAATTAGCTTAATCTGTAAGAGAAATCTAACAACTGAAAAACTGAAGAGGAGAGTCCACAACGTCCCTATGGCTCTGGAGAAATTCTGTATTAAGGAGTAGTCTCAGATTCTTACTCTGTAATCTCTACATACAATGTGTCAGCCCCATCAACCAGTACAACAAGATCCACTATAAGGCCACTGCTTACCAAATATTACTGTGAAATATAATTTGAACACTGATAAAGGACTGGAGGACAATATACACAGAGGATGAGTGTGTAACTGTAGAGTTTTGTTTACACATACTGAGGGACATTCTGGGATTGAGATGAAGAACTTCATCAGACAAAGGAATGTTGATACTCTTCATTAGATGTGTTCTGCACTTTAATAATTAGTGTGTGATTATCTCTAATGGTAGTTCCTTCAAAGTTGGTATCAGATGTATCAATTAACTATATGAGAAAATAATCCCCCTGAAGTGTGTCTTCTACAGTTCATGAGGTAAGACATTATGCATAGAACATATTCATAATGGATGAGGCGACAGTCCTGAAGAGGTTAACACAGGGTATATCTTCAGAGCAGTGGTACAAAGAGTTAACACACAGACACCCTAAAGATAGCTGTGGATCTGGATGTCCATCCATGTATAACTTCAGGGCTGCTTGAGTAAAGAACAGTTTACATTCAAGTCTCAATCATTGAACTGTTCATGACATTGTTAAGCTTAAGTATATTTGATGTGATATACTAAAAATTCTAAAGTATTATGCTTATTTTCACATTCCTCTTAACACAGTTAGCACTATTTGTATAGAAACTATATAGAAATATAGACAGAGAAATTTAGAAGCACACCAACTGGTGTCAAGACAAAGATGATGGGTTCCCTTTTGAGTCTTTTTTTTCCTCTCAATGTTTCTTCATGTCATCTCAGGGCTTGCTTGTTATTGATCAATTTTTAAAACCAGGTTTCAGTAAAGCTGCTTTGTAACAATGTCCATCGTTAAAAGTGCAATAAAAAATAAAAATGGAAAAGAATAGAATTGAATAAGGCTGCAGAAACCAAGCGCAAATGCAGGGAAGGGATCATAGTGTAATCTTCATAGCGTTGACAAACTAACAAAGCTGGTTGAAAATTGCCTACCTTTATTATGAATTTCATCTCTACTGCATTTGCAATAATAAAAAAACAAAAGGGCTGTATGTTCAAGTTAAAGTATGTTGAACAGAAATTCTGCATGGTCTACATGCCATTGAGTCCAGCTGCTGAATCAGGTCTCGTCAAGTCTAAATGTCAATGAGCTCATGTGCTGATGGATAGCTGCAATCCGACAAGCCCAAACCACCAATACAGGAACTAAATGCATAAATTGATGTCCTCGATACTATTCAATCTTGTAAATGCAAAACATGCATTTTTCCCCCTGCTGGAGTTCATACTGCCTTTGGAAGAGAACTTGTATTGGATTCCAAAGACATTATATGCCCGTATTTAGAGGTATTCTTCATATACGAAATCAATAGATAAAACATTGGAAAGTAGCTTGTCCATGGTTAAGCTACACTTTTTACTTTTAGGTTCAATTTAGGGATGGGTGATAGTTATAAGTCTATGATTATAACTATGATCACGATTTTTTTTGCAGTAACGATATGACAATATGAAAATAGTAACCTATTAATTTTTTGGCAGTACCCTTCGGAATTAAAGAAGTTTGCTTTGTTGATGCGTTCTCCTCATGCATCTTCTGGCTTTCCTCATATTCTGGTCGGTGTTTCTGGTGGAAAGTCTTTTTGTGTGTTTCCACACTTTGTTGATACGTGTTTTTGACACACTTTGATTCGTATCTGATCTGCTGTATCCGAACCACTTCCATATTACGGAGGACGCTCCTTTTTTTGGGATTAATTCTTCTTCCTCGTCTAGTATTGGAACTCTGCCTTCTGCCATGCTTGTTCTTCATGTGAGATGCCCATGTTGCGGCATGTAAACGTCAACAACTGTATAGTCAATAATGCAAGATGACAATTCCTATCATGCGTAGGAATTATACCAGTAGATCATGGACAATATGATATGACAACCCTAGTTAAAACCAAAGCCTTTATTTGAACAAGTTACTCCAGATTCATAGTATGGAACAATATCTAGATAAATTTCTTTGTTGTCCTGGCTCTGTATTGAACCTCCAACTCGGAATAGCTTTGGGAGAAAGGATGGAGTAATATCTTCAGCACGTACTGAACTTTATCTCCATCTAGTGGCTGTAGCTCCATAACAAAGCTGTAAAGCTCACAATAATTGCAGCGTTTCCCTCCACAGTGAACAAACAGATCAAACAAAGAAAGCAGACTGCTTTGTAGTTAGCTCTAACCCAAAAGTAACCACTTTTTTGTGATGGATTGCAAATATTCAGTTATCTCCAGAGTCGGTATGGACGGGGCATTACTTCTGTAGCCTGTTCCAAATGCTGGACATAGCAAATAAACTCTATTCAAACACCACACCCAAGCAGTGTTCCATTACCTTTGATCAACAAACAGGATTAAAGTCAGTATAGGCAAAATCATTTATTTTCTGGTTAACATTTGTATTCAATCACAAAAAAGCTGATCTACATCCAAAGACTGTAGACACCACAAAAAAAATCCCAGTATGGAAGATTTAGAAAGGTTTAGACGTTACAGCAGACTGTTTGTCATGTAAGATATTTTATAAGGTACAAAACACCTTTATAAGACAGAGCACCAGAGCAGCTAGATAAATCACAAAGACAAAAACCTGCCGCGTGTGTGTGTAGCGCATGATATTCCGAATGCTACTCTTTAATATTCACATACATGTGGCCTAGAGGAACACACAAGGCAAAACCAGTAGGTATGTATATGGTCATGCAGCCCTGGCACTTTTTATTCATTGAGACTGGTCAATTCTACAGAGAGGAGAGGCTGAACAAGTTTGAGCTGCATCTTCTACTGTTAGGACAGTACAACATATGGTATATTCAGTGAAAATAGACCAGATTGGCTTGAACAAACAGCAGCAAGAACTGAAACAAAGAGAGAGAGGGGAAGGACAGTAATTGGTGTGCAAAACCACCAATTATTATGGTCATACAAAAGGGAGTTAAAAAAGAAAATCTTTAGACCATTAGGAGTCTCACTTCTGCTGCAGTCGGGCAGCTTTGAATTTTGACACCCTCTTGGGTGGCTCCTGGGGCACTTCTGAGCCCAACTCTTCTTGCTTTCTTTCAAGGATTGTGGGTAACGCAGGAGGGGTGATCGTCAGGTGAGGGATCATTGAGGGCAGTGGATCTTTTTCAATCACTGTCCCTGAAAAAGCCTGAAAGACAGTGAGCACATTCATGAGTCAGAATGCACATGAGAATCAAATAAAATGATAACAGCACTATTTGCCTTTCATTTTAACAGCATACTACAAGTTTTAACTGCTTTTAACGAACATTTAACTGCTACACAGGCCTCCAGTACCTCAAAACGCCCATTAGGGTAAAGACTTATTCCAGTTGGACTGTCCTCTTCAGTAATACCATCACTGGTGTCACTGTGGGTGGCTTCATCATGGCTGTGTGTGCGGTTAACAAAAACACGGCGCTCCTCAAAATCTGCTGTGCTGCTCTCACTGGTGTCACTGCACACGCTGTTCTCACGACTGCGTGACTTCAGGATCGATTTCCTTGGGACAGGTTCACCATTCACTACATCCACAAATACCCTGCACACACGTATACAAACATCTGCAATGTCAGATTGTTGTGCTGAACACTAAGAATTGAGTCAAACATTGCTAAGGGCGCCAACACACCAAGGCTGTAGTTTTTGGCATAATCTGCCCTTGTTGCTTGTGGAATGTCTGGCTAATTGCACATGGTGAATTAACTTGTGAGGCCAGCAGGAGAGAGACTGCTCAGAAAGGCTGCTTAGTGGAGTAAGTCTCTCCATGTGCGAGCTAAGAATTTCCAAAAAGAGCACAGAGTGTATAATATTTAATACGTTTCTCAGCTTCTGCTAACACACCGATCAGCTAGAACATTAAAACCACCTGCCTAATATTGTGTGGGTCCCGATTGTGCCACCAAAACAGTTCGGACCCGTGGACTCCACAAGACCTCTGAAGATGTGCTGTGGTATCTTGCACCAAGATTTTAGCAGCAGATCTTTTAAGTCCTGTAAGGTAGAAGGTGGGACTCCCATGGATCGGACTTCTTTGTCCAGCACATCCCACACATGCTTGGTCGGATTGAGATCTAGGGAATCTGGAGGCCAACTCAACACCTTGAATTATGTGTCCTGTTCCTCAAACCATTCCTTAACAATATTTTGCTGTATTGCAGGGCACATTATCCTGCTGAAAGAGGCCACTGCCATTAGGGAACACCGTTGCCATGAAGGGTTGTACTTGGTCTACAACAACGTAACAAAGTAACATCCACATTATTGTCAGGACCCAAGGATTCCATAAACCAGTGGTTTTTCAAAGTGGGGGCCCCCAAGGGGGCCGCAACAATTTGGTGTGTAAAATAAATTCTCACTCAGACAACCACACACACAGACAATCAATTCCTAATGTAATGTAAATATGTAAGATGTAATTATTAATAAAAAGGGGGATATATTCAGAAGTCTGTATTTTTTTATGTGTTTTAAAGACATCATGCAAAAGGGTCAAATGTTAATGCCATTTGGGGGGCCTTGCCCTGGAAAAGTTTGGGAAAGACTGCCATAGACCATAGTGCATCCTGGTAAAAAATAGCAGCTTGGCTAATACTCAATAGTATGTCAAACCCTAGGTACTAATATTGATAACATTTCAGCATATTGATTGGAGGTTTTTTTTCTGTGATCCTGTGGGCCTTCTGTTTTTTATTTTATTTAATCTTTTTATACAAATACACACTACAAGCCACCTTTTTTGTAAGGAGAGTTTATCTACATTCAGACAAGCAGCAGAATGGACATTCATGCTAGCTACCAGCGGTAATTTTGGTTGGCACTAATTCTTAGATGTCAATTTGGTGTGTCAGGGCTCCAAGAGTCAGATTTCCAATCTCAGGTTAGCTTACCATTAGACAAGACAGCACATGTAATGGAGTGACCTTAAATAATTTCTGGGCCTGGCTTTGATATCGTTGTCATTTTTAAAACCAGAGGGTTTGACTGCTACCTGTAGATATCAGCAGGAGTTGTGATTTTATGATGCTCATGAACAGCATGGCCGTTGCATTTGCCATTCTTCTTTTTACGTTTGGCCTGCTCTTTCTGCTCTTTCCGTTCACTGAACTTCAGAGTAGTGTTCTTTCCTGTGTTTATTCGCACCTAAACCGCAGAAGACACAGACAGAATTACACAGACATTCTATTAAACAGCTATACAGTGAATTAGGTCTAAAATGTGTTTGTAATTTAAAAGAAACAACAGCAGTTGTAGTGACTTCTTACCTTTTTGGGTTCTACTGTATGACTGAAGTAGATCGTTGGCAGACCATTGCCAACCTCCTCGACGCCTTCTTCTTGTTCCTCTTCGTCAAGCTGTGCTATGCTGCCATTGACCTGGCTTGTGTGAGAAGCAGGAGCACAGTCCCCATTTTCGTCATGGCCATTAACCTGGACCCCAGCGTCTGCCTCCTTCTCTTCCTCTGACGAAGATGAAGTTGTGTCCTCACCGTTGGTATCGGTGCTGTCCATTCTGATGGAGAGAATTAAAGACTATTAGTAATTTCATACTGGAACAGCTGCAGATAAGCATTCCCTTTATTAATATATTTAAAAGATGTATTCAATTTATTTAAACTTGATTAAATATAGACAACATCATTGACAACATAATTTATTTAAAATTGAATAAAAAAAATATAAATGACCTCATTGACAACAGTCTTGAAACTAAGCAAAAGTCTAAATGCAGAACGAAGACAGTTGTTTTTCTACCATATGCCCAATTGGCAATGAAAAAAACAAACAGCAACTATTTTGTTTAACACATGATTAAATCCCTGTTACTGTTTTATACAGTGGTGTGAAAAGTATTTAATTTCTTACATTTTCTCATACTAGATACTTTTAGATCTTCAAGCAAAATACAACATAAAACAAAGGCAACCTAAATAAACATAATACAGTTTTTCCTTTCTTTCTTTTGTATTTTTGTTATTGAAGTAAATTAGTTATTCAACACCTATTCCAATCTGAAAACCTAATTGCCCCCTTACAATTACAGTTGTGCTTCCTTTAGCAGCAATAACTGCAACAAAATCTTCCAACAACTGGAGATCAGTGTTTCACTTACGTCTAGGACTAAGACTTACTCCTATGCGTTGGATCATTGTCTTGCTGAATAATCCAGTTGCGCTTGAGTTTCAATGGACTGAAGACCGGATATTCTCCTTTAGGATTTTCTGGTAGAGAGCAGAATTCATGTTTCCCTCTATTGTTGCAAGTTTTCCAGGCCCTGAAGCAGCAAAGCATCCCCACACCATCACACTACCACCACCATGCTTGACCGTATGATGTTCTTTTTGTAGAATTCTGTGTTTGGTTTATGCCAGATGTAACGGGACACGTCTTCCAAACAGTTCCACTTTCGACTCATCAGTCGACAGAACATTCTCCCAAAAGGGTTGAAGATCATCAAGGTGTGTTTTGGCAAAATTCAGATGAGACTTAATGTTGTTCTGAGTTAGCAGTGGTTTTCACCTCTTAGATTTTGTTTCAATTTCTCAAACAATTTAGTATGAGATATACACAAAAACAGACCCAATCAGGATTGTTGTTGTTGATAGTTGGTCAAGGGTTAACTGTAGCCACAAAGTAGGTGAAAAAATCAGGGAAAATCTACAGTAGGGGATCCTCTGACAGCAGACTGCCAATGCTATTAACAGAAATGGAGAATGTTTTTCCAACTCTCTCTCTCTCTCTCTCTCTCTCTCTCTCTCTCTCTCTCTCTCTAGTTTTGAGAGAGTTACAAGAATTTTATTTTTCAGTAAGACCTCCTAAGAAATACAGGGACCTTCAATGTTATTAAAGCCAATTAGTGTTTTAGTCACCCTCTCTTGTACACAACAAACACACATTCTCACCTTTCTCTCTCATCCTGCTCCTCCTCCAGACGCTCCAGCTCATCCAGCCGCACCCATAGCTCTTCTTCCGTCAGCACTCCTTTACTGTTTCCTCCATTTACACTCTCATCCTCCACCTCCTCCTCCTCCTCCTCCAGCTGCACCATATACGGCTCCTTAGGCTTGGAGTTTGGTTTGTGGGCCACACGATGTTTACCTGCGAAACACACATTACACTCAATGATAATTATAAGACTCTTTCATGTATAGTGTCCACAATCATGAACAGTACATTTTAAATCTCTCTTTAAAAAAAAAATTTTTAGGAAAATATAAAATCACCTTCAAACCACTTGAAAGCATTACTGTAAATGAACATAACGCTCTCTAGACTATTACTCGTTCTCAATTTTGACTAACTTTCCACATAAAATTATTTCAGGCATATACTGTTTTAGCTTTTAATATTTGACATTACCAATACTGTTTAAACCTATGTCTACTTATAAAGAAAACTATGAAGAAAAATACTTTGACGTTCTATTGACTATTTACCTGACATGTAATATGTAGGCTAATTTTTACAAGAGTCTGGAAATTCTGTGCTCCTTAAATACTGCAGTTGTGCAAGGAATTAACCTTAAAACCTGCCATTCAGTTTCAGAGCATACATCATCAGGGTATCAGCAACGGAAGATATTTCTGCAGATCAATTCAGACATCACACAGAGCAGATACCCTCACATTTAAAATGCTCACGCAAGCCTACGACTTGTCCCACCAAACTCCATAGAGATGCATCTAAAATCTCAGTTACACTTTCTATAAGCTGTGAACTTGATTCAAAATCATAATCTACAAGGATGAAATGATGACCATGCAGCATGTAGTTGCATAGCACAGTGTTGTTTAAGGGTAATGATACCCATGAGTATCCACTAAAAAATAAAATCCACAATCATTGAATATTCATCACGTTTTCCACGAATCTGTATTATACTTAAAGTTGAAAAGACATTGTTCATATCCCAATGTTTCTGGCATTGTTGTATATAGACATGCATCTTATGTTCTATGTAATTCTGAATTCTAGAACAGTCCAATGATTTACTAACAAAAGAATCATTGTTTTTGTCCATGCCACAGTCAACATACAACAAATTAAAGTGAACATTTTAAATTTATTGTACTACTTTTGTGTCGAGTTACCTCTGGTAACTGCTTCCTCTTTTCCCTCTTCTTCTCTGATTTCAACAAAATCTCCATCCTGTAGAGAGCAAAGAGGTTTGTTTTTAGAAAGCTTTTCATGAGCTGTACAAGAACTTAAAGAATTGAAACATTTACATTTGCCATCTTTTTAAGATCTTCTGTGAAGCCAGCTCGGTCTTGAAAGCTCTTCACCACTTTGTGCAAATCATCAAGTTTATTCTTTACATCTAGAAAAAAAAAAAACATGCATGAAATGTATGATATTTACATGTAATCCATTTATTATGGCTATGCAAATGACTTAATTGTCATTGAAAGAGCCCGTTAACACAATACTGTGGAAAAACAGACAGGCTAATAGATCCAAATGTAACTCACGTTTCTTTCTGTGTTCTACAAGTGTCTGGGCCTGCTTAGCAGAACACTTTGTGAACCAGTTATCTCCGAGGAGAACAGTGAGCTCATTGGTGTGAACCAGCTTCCCAGGCATGAAAGCCAAAGAACCGAACGGTACCTAAAATGATAGAGATTCAATTAATTATTCAAAAACCCTGCTATAGCGAGGAAAAGCTATAGCTTAGTCTATTACGTAGTAGGCAAGGCTAAAGGATTACATGTCTAATAAGCAACAGAGAAAGTATCTGAACAAGAAATTTAGACACTCCATCTGCAGAAATTGTAAATTAAAGAATTTAATTAGAACCTAGGACAAAAGAAAAAAAATTGCCACACTTCTTATTTACCATAATATCATAGGACAGCTCATTAGGCAAAGTGTTGAGGCGCTCCTGCAGACTTTCATAATCATTCTCCAATTTTCTCCTGGTACAGACAAAGAAAAAAGCAACACAGTCAGTAATAATTATCTATCGTTCTGTAATAATGTCTGAAAGCAACAGTGGAACATGGCTAGGAATAAGAATGCACCTTTCTCCATTTCTATATGTACACAATGTGTAATATCCTTATCAAACCAGGTTAATCAGTTTTGTATCTAAAGTCATGGTAACTAAAGGAGCAAGTTTAAAAAAAATTGTAGTTAGAGAAGACAAAAAAACAGGGTGTTTATACAAAGCTTGTGGGCTCTTTAAAATCATAAGCAATGACACTCACCAGTGTGTAATTTGACTTTGGCACTCTTTCACCACCTGTTGTTGGAACAGTGACACATGTTATAACACTTGAACTGAGAGAGAGAGAGAGAACAAGAACTTCCATTTCCATCAAACAGCTACTTTAAACGTAGGAGCTTTTTATATAGTATCATGTACCAGTGAAGTGTGCAGAACCAAAGGAAAGTTTTATTTTCGATTTACTTGTGTTCAAAACAGTGGTACTAAGAATGCAGACTTTCATATGCTGAAAAAGACACTATTAGCCTCACAAATATTTATATATAAAAAAAATTGGTTTCACTCTGCCCACATTTCAAATTTCTTCCCTACATTCTTTTGAATGTCCATGAAATAAAATAAAATATTAAATGCCACGAGTGTACCTTCTGCCATCATTTACACATTTGAATGGCCATGTAACATGAAGCGGTCCTTCGACTCAGGACAGCTGTCATTTGCTGATATTGTCAAGCAACTGTGATGCTGTACACAACAGCACTTTGCCTTCGCACATTCTCCGAGAGTAGGTTAATGGTTGAGAAGCAGGAATTTGGCCATAGTTGCTACAAGCCTTTTATAATCAATCAATTGGTGTGTGAGAAGGTGGAAATTACAGACAGAGGTTAATGTAATACAAACATAAGCACATGTTGCAGATGACATGACTTTCACTTTTGTTGTCAGTGGTTTAGACATTAATGTCTGTGTGTTGAGTTATTTTGAGGGGACAGCAAATTGACACTGTTACACAAGCTGTACACTCACTACTTTACATTGTAGCAAAGTGTCATTTCTTCAGTGTTGTCACATGAAAAGTTATAATCAAATATTTACACAAATGTGAGGGGTGTACTCACTGTTGTATCTATATCACACATACAGTGCCCGCCCTAAACTAATATTGGGACTCTTGGTAAATATGAGCAAAAAAAGGCTGTGAAAATTGTCGTTATTGTATAACCTGTTGATCTTTTATTCAAATACATTCACAAAAATACTCTGCTCTCATGGATATCAAACAATTGCAAACAAAAACAGATATGTATTTGTTAAATATGTGTACAACAATTATTTGCACCCTTTTAGTCAATACTTTTTTCTACCTCCCTTTGCCAAGATAACAGCTCTGAGTCTTCTCCTATAATGCCTGATGAGGTTGGAGAATACATAGCAAGGGGTCCAAGACCATTCTTCCATATAGAATCTCTCCAGATCTTCAGATTTTGTGGATGCTGGTGGACTCTCCTCTTCAGTTCACCCCACAGGTTTTCTATGGGTTTCAAGTCAGGGGACTGGGACGGCCATAGCAGGACCTTGATTTTGTGGTCAGTAAACCTTTTGTGTGTTGATTTTGATGTATGTTTTGGATCATTGTCCTGCTAGAAATCCAACCCCAGCTTTTAAGCTTTCTGGCAGAAGCAGTCAGATTTTAATTCAACATCTGTTGATATTTGTTTTGTTGATAGAGTCCAAGATGCCATGTATCCTAACAAAATGCCCAGGTCCTCTGGCAGAAAAACAGCCCCAAAACATTAAAGAGCCACCACCATATTTAACCGTGGACATGAGGTACTTTTCCATATGGCTACCTCTATGTGTGCGCCAAAACCACCTCCGATGTTTATTGCTAAAAAGCTCTATTTTGGTTTCATCCATGACTATAGAACCCGATCCCATTTGAAGTTCCAGTAGTATCTGGCAAACTAAAGACGCTCAAGTTGGTTTTTGGATGAGAGTAGAGACTTTTTTTCTTGATACCCTTCCAAACAACATGTGGTGACATAGGTGACTTCAGATTGTAGTTTTGGTAACTTTCTGACCCTAAGATGCATCTTATGTCTGCAATTTTCCAGCTGTGATACTTGGAGATTTTTTTCCTTTTCCTTATCCTCTTCACCATGTGTGGAGACACAATATAGAGACACATCCTCTTCCAGGATGATTCATAACATTTCCAATTGACTGGAAATTCTTCATTATTCCCTTGATGGTGGAAATAAGCATTTTCAATGCTTTTGCTATATTCTTATAGCCACGTCCCATATTGTGAAGCTCAACAACCTTTTGCTGCACATCACAGCTTATTCCTTGGTTTTACCCATTGTGATGAATGACTAAGGGAATTTGGCCGATGAGTTCTCATATTTATACCCCAGACAAAGATTTTTTTCATAACCATGTGTTGTGTTTGCAATTGTTTGATATCTCTAAAAGCAGAGCATTGTGATTTTTTTAAACAAAAGATAAAAAGGTCAAACAATAAAGACAAATTTTCACAGCCTTCTTTGCTCAAGTCCATACCAGAAGATGCAAATAATTCATCAGCAGTAAGAATCAGAAAACCAGATTGGAATTCAAAAAGAACTACAGAGATGAGCCAAAAAAGTTACAGAATAAAGATTAACCTCCACATAAATTATGGAAAGGCCAAAGTGTGGATAAAGAAACAAGTGTTCAAGTCTAGCCTTGGGACTGCAATTACAAATGCAGCTTTGTACTCAGGTCTCCATTGGTGAACAGTGGACTAGTTCAACAAAGACTTCATGTTAAAACCATTACAAACTTTCTTTTACTTTCAAACTATTCGTTGTTACCCGGATGAGGATGGGTTCCCTTCAGAGTCTGGCTCCTCTCAAGATTTCTTCCTTATTTCATCTTGGGGAATTTTTCCTTGCCACTGTCGCCACTGGTTTGCTCAAATGGGATAAACCCACACAATTCAAATCTGTATCGTGTATTTATATGTTTCTGAAAAGCCGCTAAGAGACAATGTTCATTGTTAAAATCGCTATACAAATAAAATCAATCAAATTGAATTTCGCTCCATGAAGAGAAGACTGAAGAGGAACATTACAAAATACTGTTTTACATATGACCAAGAGTGAAAAACAGTTGGTGTTCTCCAAGGTCGTACTGTTGTGAATATGTTTATCGGACTTAATTCCTTGGTCCTCCTGCCACATTTTGGTAGTAATTCTGAAAAGATAGATGATTAAGTGTTCAATAAGCAATGTCATAGGAATTAAAAAACATTAAGGTAAACACTCACTGAAGCTTCCTGGTAAATTCAGCCCCCCCATCTCAAACTACCATTGCAACACACTGATGAAAGTGAAACGCTACGCAAAGCAGATATTCCATTCACTTTTGACAAGAAGCCAGTGTTTAATTCTTTAAAAAGCAATACCCCACTGAATGTTTTTTACAATTAAGAAATCAAGCCATGAAGGTTGTGCTTTTTAGTGTGGAATGTTTTCTGTGCGTCACAGAATAAAAACACAACACCATTATCTCAGCAATCCCCTGCTGATTAAAGATTCATCGGAGAAATCAACAGCCATAAGAGCAAAGCAGTGAAGGATTGCTTTTCAGCGTGGCACATTTTCTGCACATCACTGATGAAAAGCAACACAATTTATGTACTGCTTTCGTTCTTTCTTTGCTGTGATTGCTTTTGCTCCGGTATGGAATCTTCTCCATACATGCAAGGGGTCATTTTCCCCGAGTGACTAAAGTGTCCGTAGTGTATGAATGGGTGTGAGTGTGTATGTAATTGTGCCCTGCGATGGACTGGCACCCTGTCCAGGGTGTACCCCGCCTTGTGCCCGATGCTCCCTGGGATAGGCTCCAGAAGATGGATGGATGGACTACACAAGATGAATAGCTACACAACCTTCTAATAGGTGGCTACAAACAAATTTACATTACCTACAATAACAGTCTATATACTTTGAGTTATTTTAATTATGTGGAAACTTTTTTTCTTTGCTTAAATACAACATGAGTAAAAAACGTGACTTGTTTTTTAAAAAAGTATATGAAGGCTAGTTTGAAACAATGACGTGGTGCCCTTATATATATATATATATATATATATATATATATATATATATATATATATATATATATATAAAGACAAAAAACAAAGAAAAAAAAAAGGTCAATTATAAATTGACCTTTTAAATTGACCGTCGTCTCCCCATGTGGAGACCCAGCCAGTCTCGCAACCAGGAAAACACGTGATCATGTAGAACGATCTAGAAAGCAAAAACATTTCCGCGTCGTTTCCTTGCAAATCGTCGTAATTTGTCTTCTTTGATCATGCAGGTAGATTAATAGATCAGAGCTATAAATTAACCTTACTCTAATCACGTCACGTAGACGTGCAAGTAGTATCTCCATACCTGCGTAGATCTAGACACACTCGCGCGCGCACACACACACACACAGAGCTTAATTGATTAATTATTACCTTTATGTGTTCCTCTTTTAATCGATCCACGCCTTGAAGTAAATCACTGCTCATTTTCACTTTACTGGCCATGATTTGCTGTAAGCCGTCAGAAATCGTTTTAAATATCCAACAACACTCAGGGGTTTGAAGTCCTATAGAAATGTTTATGAATGGCGTTGAATGTATTCCTGCGTCCTGGTCGCCTTTTAGTCATCAACGAAGCAGTAGCAGTGATCCAATTCAAGATTGAGACCATTTCACCCTTGCATTGTACAAGACCGAGCTTGAAAAAAAAGTATCCCTCTGGTTGTATTCTTCCAAAATCGTCAGCAGTTCTAATCCATCTGCGCCATGTTTGTCCCTCAACAACAACACCGCCGCTGTTAGAGACCACGTGACCCTACCTCGAGGCGTTTATAGGTGCGTTCAATTTACGCAGATCAATTCATGGCAAAACAACGTATAAACGTTATATAATGGAGTATATAAACTCGGTTTCAAGATATGGGTTTCAAGATATGTGTAGTTGCATTGTGAAATGATTTTACAGAAATGAGTATATATATATATATATATATA
>JAFFST010041009.1:26833-39858 GCA_022414735.1 Noturus placidus
GTATCTAACAGTTTATGTTTTTTCATAAAAAAGTCTAAACATAACATTTTTATATGGATGAATTTTTTATGAAATAAACACCAGGCAGTCCTTCCACAACGAAAACTAATTTAATTGTTTATCACAACTCATACACCGAGGCAGCTCAAAGTTCTTCACAATGACAAAGCAGAAGTAACATACTAAAAGTAAAATACAATGAGCATATCAAAATGACAGGATAAAATAAGATTGAAAGAAAATGTAAAGAAAAAAAGGGAGGGGAGCACAAAGTAAAGGTGAAAGAAAGTGCAGTGAAATAAAACACCTCTAACGAACCTATACAAAAAAAAAAAAAACCTAGTGAACACCAAAAGAGATTCCTGAGAGCATTTTACTTATTCTTACTGATGGAGACCCTCTGACATATAAAAACACAAACGCATATAAAAACCTTCTCACTTAGTCTGAGGAAGTGACATATTGCGGGGCCCCAAGCTGGTAAAACACTCCCTTGAGATGTGGCCGTCAAATAATTATGACCTCGCACAAATTCCTCACTTTTTAAAAGTGCTCCAAAGGCATGCATGTTAGGCTGATTGGCGTGTCTAAAGTGTCCGTAGTGTAAGAATGTGTGAGTGTGTATGTGATTGTGCCCTGTGATGGACTGGCACCCTGTCCAGGGTGTACCATGCCTTGTGCCCGATGTCTCCTGGGATAGGCTCCAGGTTCCCCCGTGCCCCTGAAAAGGAGTAAGCGGTTGAAGATGAATGGATGGATGGATGGATGGATGGATGGATAGCTGAAAACATGATTATTGTGTGGGACAACACACAGCCAAAATTGCCCTGATGAACCATGTTTGCGACTAATGTTTAGTGCTCGTCTGCGGGTGGGACATTTTTGGTTCTACAGAGGATTTAATCGGACGATCAAATGTTTTTCCTGGACATGAATTATCATAACATTTGACTTGTTTTCCCAGAAGTGATGGACTATAAAATTAAAATGAGAATATAGTTATAGGAAACCACGATAAAGTTTTTGCGCTTTTATTTTGAAGGGGAAAAATAAATGTTGTTTGGCAGCCATATTGGATCACAGTAAGGACGAATAAGTGAGGAGAGAAGAGGTAGGCTTTGGGTTTGAAATTTTTAATAACTGGTTATAAATTGTGTTTGTCCTTCTATGTGCATGGGATTGCCCCGTCATTTCACATATTTTTAAACTCCAGCCGATGTGTCCTTGTTTCTTTTCAGCATTCGTCTCTTGCACATTTCCCAGTCACAGCTGATAATGAATAGACCTCTGAGGACATTTCTAGCGTGTATGCTGAGAGTCAGGACTGATTTATCCTCCAGCAGGACTTCCTTACTGTGTCCTTACACATGCAGGGCACCTTCACGGCCTCAGTCCACAGGCGTCAAAACGCGCTCGTACCTGCAGTATGTTAAAAGGAAAATACTTGCATCCAAAGCTCCTCCGTATAGTCACGTGTGTCAGGTCGGAGATCCGATGTTGCGCTGCAGCGCTGCAGATGTGGAGCCGGCAGCTGTGCATGGAGCGGAAGTGCAGCGCGTGATTAACACCATGGTAACGGTGATGCGCAGGCTGAAGTGTGTGGGACTGAGCGCTCCGCAGCTCGGCGTTCCTCTGCGCATCATAGCTATGGAGTATTCAGAGAAGATGCTGCAGGAGAACCCTCCAGCTGTCATCCAGGCCCGTGGTCTGATCTCAGTGCCCCTGAAGGTGTTCATCAATCCTCAGCTCCGAGTGCTGAACGGACAGACTGTCGACTTCCAGGAGGCCTGTGAGAGCATCTCGGGTTTCTCGGCTTCTGTCCCACGCTACATCTCTGTAGAGGTCTCAGGTGACAAGTCTCATGTTCTATTCACTTCTTCAGTCATCTTCAGTAAGTGTTTTATCCTGGTCAGAGTCTAGGCCTGGAACACATACTGAATGAGAAACCAGTCCATAGATGGGTAGCATGCACACATTTGCACCAAGGGGCAATTTAGTGTTGCCAATCAACCTTTTGGCATTCTTTGTGAGGTGGGAGGAAACTGGAAATACACACAGATAAAGGGAAGAGATGCAAAACTCCAGGTTTACTCATTTTCCTGAAACTTTTTTCCAAAGTGATGTACAATTGAAAATGCAGTTTTAGGGATTAAGGGCCTTGCTCAAGAACGCAAGAGTGTCTGGGATTTTAACTCATGAACTTCCGATTAATAGCCAAGTGCCTTAACCACTGAGCTACCTCTGCCCCGCTGCCAGACAGTAACCCGAGCTCAGGATCGAATCCAGGATCCTGGAGCTGTGAGGAAGCACAGCTCAATAATCAGCAATATAAATCATTATTAAAACTGACAAAACTCTCTTCAGTGATGGGGCACCTCCTGATGGGGGTTGTGTCTGCACATGAAAATTCTCTGAATACTTCTCTGAATTATTTTAGATTTACAAAAACTAGTTGTGTCTAAGACTTTTAGTGTACTTCCTTGCTCTCAGATCAAAATAGCTTGAACACAATATAAACACCATTGCTGCAACTCAGTTTGCCTACTTATAGTATGTACTCTGTTTGTGAAGAAAAATTACATGCATTTGAAAGTGTAGCAAAAGACTATGCAAGTACTGGGGCATACCAACACGTCAATGATGCACTTATATAGAGCTTTTATCCATACACTCACACACCAATGGTAGCAGAGCTGCCATGCAAGGCGTGAACTTCTGCCATTGGGAGCAACTTGGGGTTCAGTGTCTTGCCCAAGGACAGTTCAGTATGCGGGCCGGAATTTGAACCACCAACCCTACGATTAGTGGACAACCCGCTTTACCAACTGAGCCACAGCTGCCCCGGTTGTGCCACTACCTGATATTGTAGACCATCCATGTGGGATACTCATTTCAACATACGATTTGGGACCCACTAATTCTAATCTCTATTTAGTACAGATAGTAGGCAAATTGGAGAATTAGAGAAATGACAACTGCTATTTCATATAATAAAGAGGTATTAAATATAATAACAAGCTAGTAGGTGGACTGGCTACACTAAATTGTCCCTAGGTGTGAATGAGTGTGTGAATGTGTGTGCATGGTGTCCCACTGATCTGGTGTCCCATCCATCCTGCCTCATCATGGCCAGTGCTCTGGATCCACTGAGACCCTGACCAGGACTAAGTGCTTACTGAAGATGAATAGATGAATGGTAATAATTAAGTTCAGGGGCAGAACCAAAGATAGAATAATAGCAGATTCCGACAACAGTTACAACACGAATGTTAAACTATCTAGTGATGTAACCCTCTGATCATTCTTTCTTTCCAAAGGACTGAACGAAAAAGCTGAACCCGTGACCTGGCAAACTAGTGGATGGCCAGCAAGGATACTGCAACATGAGATGGATCACCTCAGTGGAATTCTTTACATTGACCGTATGGACAGTAAAACATTTATTAATGTGAACTGGGAGGAATACAATGAATAGCAGTTCTGCATTAAAAAAAAAAAAAGTACATTAACTTACCACTGATTGTGTTTTAAACGAAAACATTTTATTGCAACATAACACAAATAAGAAAATAAAATGGAATTTTATCACACAATCATAAGTGCAATTCCATGTAAAGTTTTAAAGAAAGTGTAATTATAATGTTATGCTCGTTTGTGTGAATTACCATCCCACATTATCACATTTATATCACCAGAAAATAACACCATCACTACACAAAAAGCTGATTTAAGAAGTCACCTGAACTTAAAATTACAGACTTGGACTTGGGCAAAAAGATACACTGAACAGTGATGTCTTTCCTCAAGCCACAGCCATGGCTCAGACTCTGATTACGTTTACATGGACAGCAGTAATCTAATTATTGACCTTAATCTAAGTAAGATAATAATGTGATTAAGGTGTTTACATGAGTCGCTTTTAGAATACTCCTGTCATGTACCCGTTTTACATGTTATAGATCATAATTAGATTAACAGCCTGTCATTATGTCACTGTGCCATGCCGTCTGACGTCCCTCCAGAATTTCACATATCAACATACAGTTCGTCTTCGTTATGGTACCGTATAGTTTTTATTCAAAAAAATGTACGTACACTTTAAGTGCAGTTAATTATTTGTCATGCTATACGTGCTAATAGACAACTGCTTGAAGCTGTATAAACAACTGCTTGAAGCCGTGGGTGTGTCCCAAATCGCATAGTTACTGTCTATATAGTAGCAGAGATGCACGTATTTTCCCCCACTACAGTCTTATAGTAAGAAAGTATTCGATTTGGGATGCGGCCGAACTCTCTTGTTTGCCGTAAAACTGCCGTGTGTGATCGTGTCCTGTTGCAAAATGCGGTGAAAACTCCCACAAGATGTTCATAATGTGATTAAAGTGGTTACATGTCTGTAATACACGTCCATAATATGACTAAAACAGGAGTACTCCACCTGTCTTAATTCGATTAGAGCTTACTTGGATTATGACCATAATTAGATTAAGGTTGATGTTCACATGGTAGTTTCTTAATCAAAGTATGGTCTTAATTAGATTAAGAGTGGATTATTGTTGTCCATGTAAACGTCCTGACTGTTATTGTCTGTTTTGTTGCTGCTGTGCATTATGAGAACACCAGTTAGAAAACATTTCATCTATAGAAAACAAAACTAAAAAGAGCCATTAAGTCATATCCCAAATTGAAGAAGCAAATGAACACTTCAGGCTTGTTATGGTTCTTAACAGCTCTGATGTGAAAGTTGAATACATATCAGTGATCTGATAATGTCATGGCTTTTTCACAACTATATAAAGTAACACTAAAAAGGAAAGAAAAAAAACCCCGCAAAACATAAGGCAGTGTTTATGTCCATCTAGTAAATTTATATACTATAATTTGGCTGTAGTAACAGGTGAAAACCAATGTAGTAAAGTGCCTTTAAAACAGCTAGATAAATACAAGTCAGTCCATACGGGATTTAGCGATTGAGTTTTTTGTGATTGTTATGACCAAAAATGCTTAATTTTGCTGTTTTATCCTTTTAAAAAATTTAAGATGCAATTTGTATGAGTTTTTTGTGGGGAAAACTGCAAGAAATTGTTTTGCAATGAAGTTTGTTGATAAATTCGACATTGTAGCTGTACTCATGTTCGAAGCATGTGAAGCGAAGAGGGCTTTGACTGAATGTGCATTGTCATGTCCCATGATGCACCTTGGCCAAAATCTGCAGTAATTTTGAAAAATTGCAAGCCCCTCTGAATATTGCAGTTTGCCTGTTTGCATTAATTACTGCGATCGCAAAATCATAAACCCTGGTGGGACTGTCAATTTATTCAGTCATTCTTTTAAACAGGGGAGTCATCAAAAGGCATGCCACATTTGCAGTCCAGAGGGCTTTTAAACCAACATTTTTTGCAATGCTGGGCACAGCAGTACCTACACAGAATGTAAATCTCAGTGTCTGAGCATGTGCAGCAGATGTATTTGAGACTCTGCACTTCATGTTGTCCTTGGCACTGATTATCATCACAGGAACTGGTGTGGAAAACTCTACAAGTGAAGCAGGCAAACTTTGCCTTTGTGGATCTACAGCACTGATGCAAAGGCATGGGCTTGAGTTTGGTTGCTTTTTCATTAGTCTCCATATAATACATCACATTGTGGTCAAACATCTCACAGCTCCGTAGTTCATTACACAAGTAGTCATGGGATTTGTTGCATGTATGGCAGACTGCATAGTCTGTACTTTCTACCTTAAAACATGTATGTGCAGTCACCCCTTTTTCTACTTGAGCTGGCTGTAACCTTCCAGTATTTTGCACATTATGGCTTATATGGTAACACCTTATCTTACAAGGACAATCCTTACTATGAAATTCTGCACATTGGAGGCATTGTTTAGGATATAAGTCATAGGACTTTAAACAGTTACACACACGGTGTCCTTCTTTTGATGCACTAAGTTGGGCGTTACGCATCGCTGTACATTGTCTTTCATTTTCACACACCTTTAAACTCGAGTCAGTCCTCTGTGGTGTTGTGTTGATTTGACAGGTCAGAGATGAAATGGAGACCTTCTGCACTTTCTTTTCTTTCATCTCCTTTTCTGACTGAGAAGAGTTACTTTGGGACATTTTATGTGGTAAGGGATCTTCACTGGGTGGAATGTAAAGAAGGCTGGGTGGTGAAGCCACGTGACTACGCTCTGCCAAATTGTCGGCTGTATACAGATCTACAGTTGCATCTAGAGCTAATGGCAAATCACATGCAACAGGCTCCAGCTTTCTCTTTGCACTGTCCAGTGCTTTTTGAAAAGTGCAGCCATGCTTTCTTTCGTGAATGAGTTGGAGCACACACGCCATGCTGCCACCCAATGAGGCCACAGCGGTAAGCAGCAGCTGGCACTCTATACGAGCAGTGAAGAAAGCACATGCCAGCTGGAGAAGGACATGTGAATGAACTGGTTGTGCGCTTAGTCTCAGCTCCTCTTCATTGCCGAGTCCCGGCTGGTATCCGAGTAATGCAAACAGCTCTTTGGCTTGCTGCACTGTCAGAGCAGGTTTGACACAGTGAGTGAACATACCTGAGAACATCTTGAAAAAAAGAAGAAGAAAAAAAGAAAGAAGATGGATTCCCAGCTTAGGCTACTTCAAACTTAAATATCATAAAACAAATTGTACAATCAAGCTTTTATATCTCATTTCAAATCTTTAACAAAACTGAACAAATCAGTATACCTTCACCACCTTGAACTCCTTCCGCCATGGACACAAATAGAGATTTAGTGCTGCCAGCTCTAGCACTTCAAATGCCTTAACAAGACTTTTCAGCCTATTTTGGAACAATATGTGGCGTGATGCTCGTAGTGAAGCTTCTATCACCGACAGTGTGTCTAGCCCATGCTGAAGATGGAAGTTTTGGGGACTACATTCAGACAGACGTGTCTCAACTTCTTTACACAACTCTTCATCTCGGCACACCAGATCCCACTCGCCTTGCTGAATACATCGTTCCAGGCTGGCCTGATACACTTCTAAACAACCAATCGCATTTCTAATTCCAGCACTCATCCTGAAAACAGGATACAGATAAGCTTAGAATGCACTTCATAAAACAATTAAATATAAAAATGTGTGTTAAAAAAGTATCAACCTCTTAGGACCTGATTATTTTCTAGATATTTTTTTTTTTTAAAATGTCCCCCGCCCCATACAACTAAACTCTTGAGATAGCACCATTTCTTTTCCTTTTTTTGACAAAACAATGTATTATCATTTTTTCATGTTCTCTGTAGTGGTCTTTGGGTCTCAATAGTAGCAACTAGTGATGACTCGTTCATGAATGACTCGTTCATGAATGACTCGTTCATGAATGACTCGTTCATGAATGACTCGTTCATGAATGACTCGTTCATGAATGACTCGTTCATTTTGAACGAATCTTTACTATGATTCGGGAACAACGAGTTGTCTTAGAGAGTGATTCGTTTCCGGACACACAAACAGAGAGAAAGATTGACTTTAATTATATTCTGCTGAAATTAACTAAATGACTTCAGCAAAATGAACGAATCTTTTTTCGAGTCATGTCATTCATTTCAGCAGATCCAAAGATCCGATTCAGTGAAATGATCCGAACTTCACATCACCAGTAGCAACATGACTATGTCGCAAAAAACAACGAGAAAGCACTTCATAAACCGCATCGCAAAGAAAGGCAATTATGATCACAATTTAAAAAAAAAACCTAAATTATATAACTACATTAACAGTCATACTAAATGCCTTAAAGTCCTAAAAAGTAACGAATAAGCTAATACGATTAGCAAAGTGTCCTCCTGTTTTGAGCGTTTACGTTATATACGGGAGAGCTAGCTAACAAATAAAATGAAAACGAAAGCTGTTTATATTCGATGAGGACTGAATCAAATAACGAACAACTCACTGCAACTAAAACAAGCTTTATAGACAACCTCATAAACAACCATTTAAATATTTGAGCTAAAACAGACATTTTTACGGTTACTACTTTCCATTTCGAGCGACTTTTCTAACTCTAATACTGAACTTTTTTTATCTAACCATTTAAAGTCATAAAGTTATTAACAACCTGATACTTGTCCACTTTCTTCGAGGTTGACGGATTAACGTAGAGTTTTATTAAAACACAAAAACTTTGCACGCCTTATTACTAGAGGACCGAAGCTGAAGTGAAATTAGAAAAACAACTTTTTTTTGACGCAACTTCCGCAAATGGCGTCACGACGCAATCCGACCATTGGCTGAATTCCAAATCGCACCCTGTTGGATAAAAAGTGTACTACAACACCATTCGTTCGTGCCCCATGTAGTGCACCGATACTTTTGAAGTCATTTGTAATTTAACCATAAAGCACACTGCCGCGACAGTGTACAGTATGTCGCGTTTACGACAGTGTATGTCGCGTTTACGACAGTGTATGTCGCGTTTACGACAACTGATAACTCGGAATTTTCCAAACTCGTAACCTCCACATTACAGCGTTCACGCGAACTCACAATGTGGAACTCCGAAATAAAATAATAATAATAATAATCTACACTCACTGTAAATTGGAATGAAACGGTTGTCTCGGTAGTGTTTAATTCTTCTTCTTTTTTAAGTGGATGTGATAATTCACTGTGAATAGCGCCTAAAATGACATGAAAGAGCAATTTCATTAAAAAAAAAAATAAATAAATAAATAACTTGCAGATTGCTTTAACGTCAAAGTATCAACCAGTAGTTAGCGATTTAAAATACAAAGAAACACTGCTTAAAAACCTTAAATCACGCTGTTATTTCTTGGGGGGTTTTTTTTCTCGCTATGAGCGCCGCCATGATGAGGTGACGTCACGTGAACGCAATTCATCCATCCATCCATCTTCAACTGCTTACTCCTTTTCAGGGTCACGGGGGAACCTGGAGCCTATCCCAGGAGGCATCGGGCACAAGGCGGGGTACACCCTGGACAGGGTGCCAGTCCAGAGCAGTCATAATCTGTAGCTTTGAGTTTTCTACTCCGAGTGGAAAAATAGCACAGCAGGAAAGACCTAATTCATTTATACAACAAACACAAAACTAAACTCTTCAAATTATTCTGCTTGTAACAAAGCATTTGATATGAATTTGTCTTTTATTATGAATATATAGTTGCTGCACATACAGAATGAGGAAAGGATTTATCAGAGACAAACAATTATATAAACATCTACAACCAAATTGTATACAAAAACACATTTTAGGG
This sequence comes from Noturus placidus, assembly GCA_022414735.1. Classification (NCBI taxonomy): domain Eukaryota; kingdom Metazoa; phylum Chordata; class Actinopteri; order Siluriformes; family Ictaluridae; genus Noturus; species Noturus placidus. Next base: position 36,084 of record JAFFST010041009.1, read on the forward strand.
GTTAAATATAAAACGTTCATAATATATAAAAAAAATCTGATATTTTTGTAATATTAATAATTAAGTAATGTATATGATTTATTTACTGTTAAACATGACAGCTAAAGTTAAATTTAGGAGCAATTTTCCTGTATTTATTCTCATGTATTGCACTAGACAAATAGCAAATGACATATTTTAAAAAAAAAAAGACCGGTAGATTTCACTGAATGAAAGAAGTGTGTCTTTCCTGAGGAAACAAACAAACAAACAAAAAGATACATTCATAATTCAGATGTGGTTTAGTTGCTATTTGTAGAATATGCACGTCAGTACATCCATAAAGAATGAAACATTTGAATTGCAAGGGTACAAATAAAATGCAGTGTATTAATGTTTCACCAGATGGCGCCAAAAACAATCTTTTTACGCTTTTCATCATCCAAATTAATTGATTAATTCAGTCATTAAAAACCTCTCTCTCTCCCTCCAACATTGTTTTCAACACTTTAATTGCGTTCTGTATTTTTTTTATTATTAAAGCAAACTCGTAATTTCTTTTACAAAAAGGAGTCTAATGAGTGCGAATGAAAATGTCATGAATTTCATAATGAAGCGGGCAGTGTCGCCCACATAGGGGCGTGGCTAGAGTGCCAGAAGGGCGGAACAGTTTACCCGCTATCTCTTTAAAACTCTGCATCGTCGCATTATGACCATTACACATCCCGTTAAACTTCGTGAGAGTTGTGTGCTTAAGTATAGAGCAGGTGTTTGTTTGCGTGTGTGTGTGTGTGTGTGTGTGTGTGTGCGCGCGCGTGCGTGTGTTGAAGATGTCGAACGGGGAGCGCGTGGTTCTAGCTCTAGGTGGAGCGGGTACTGTGGGCTCCGGGCTGGTCAAGGCGCTTCTGGACAGAGGTAAGAACAAGCAAGAACCTAAAGCTGAATTGACACTGAAAAGTACACACAGTTGGAGTCTTTTCAACAAAAAACATACTAATTCAGCATTAAGAGTTCATTCAGCATTGGGATTTGTGTATGTAGCAGGGTATTACATACATGAGAAAAACTATATAACATTTCTTTATTTATTTCTTCTTCTCAATAATAATAATAATAATAATAATAATAATAATAATAATAATAATAATAGGAAGAAGAATAAGAAGAGTGGATGTCCACTAATGAATAATACAGGACTTCCAGTAGAATTTTTATTGACCGCTAGCAGTTAAGCAAAGTATCATTTCAAAGAGATGAGTTTACTCATCTCACAGAGACCCCAGTGTGCAATCAGAAGTTTTATAGTGTGTGAAAGATGCTATACAAATAAAAGTTCCTCTTATTTATTACAAAGGTTTCAAGGTTGCTGTGATCTCCAGAGACAAGGGTAAACTAGAGAAGCTCAGAGGCTTTGTTTCGCCCTCCACCAAAGGCAACCTGACGACTCTAGTAGGGAATGTCGGTAAGTCTTTCATCTTAGGTACACCTTCTGTGTGTACACATGGGGCGTTTTTTGGTCAGCACGGTGGATTTTGTTCCAAATAAGTAAATAAATAAATAAATAAATAGAAATTGTGCCGGTCCCCAGGTTCAGAGGGAGAGGCTGAAGAGGTGAAGCAAATCCTGTTGAAGTCTGTGGGGAAGATTACAGATGTGGTGTCATCTCTGGGCTTCAGCTGGTGGCAAGGAGGACCGCCACACACCCAGCCTCTCAAAGAGCTCCACTGGGTGAGTATACTCGTGAGCTCTTTTTCAGAACGTCCTAGTAGGTTAGGCAAACAGGGAAATGAAAATCATAGTCAGGAATTGATTCACAATAAGTTTTAATAACTGTATGGGTACTAAATCTGTTGCTGCTCCGTTCCTGCGCCATTCCTTTATACAGTAATTTGTAAGTAAGTACGGAAGTTATTATTATTGGCACGTCACACAATACACAATAGGTTTTCTTTCACAACAGTACCAGCTTACAATATATTCATCCTTGACTGACCCTGCCTCTGCTCTCTGGACATCAGGTTATTGAGACACTTCTGTTCAGCACATTTGTATCATGGAAAACATTCTTCCCCCTGGTGAGAGACGATCCCAGTTGCACCTACACATTTATTACAGGTGGGTCCCATTAATATGTGTACCAATGGAGTGATAATCCACTAAAAATCTGGTTTTGGTATTGTTTTAGAGTTAACTGATATAAATGTATGTTGTAGAATCTAAATTGCACATTCAATATTTTGGGGGAAAATGTTCTCTCCTGCAGGGGGCGTTGGAGAAAAGCTGCTGATGCCAGGAACAGGCTTCTTGACCGTGGGCTCAGCCAGCACTCTGGCATTTTGTCAGATTTTGCTAGAAGAGTACCAAGAAGTTCCCTGCAAACTTAATCAGGTCTGTCTAGCAGTCTCGCAACTGCCCTTATGAACTAATCCTTAAAGATGGGCATGTCTGATTTTTGTGCTAAAATGATTCCAATTGAAACTCTGCTGTGCACTTTTTGTCTTGTAGGTGAAGATTAACACAGGTGTTGGTACCCCAGAGCACATGGGGCCTGGTTACCTAAATCATGTGGAGTTAGGTGAGGCTGTGGCTACGCTGGTGGAAAGGAAGAATAAATCTCACACTGTCGTCACCATAAACAGCTCTGCCGACCTAAAAACCGTCATCCTGTAACGATGTGGGCAATTTGTAGACTGTGTACACCATACATACCCTTCAGACTATCAGAAATACAGCATGTTGGTTATACTTAGCATCCAATTTATTGTTGTCCATTTGTTTTATTTACTTTGCATGCCAATTAATACTCAAAGCTTAATCATTGCCAATGCCTTTCCAATGTATTTAGGTCAGACTAACACAATACACAGTAGAACTGTACAGCTTCTGCAGAGTGTAGCTGTGCACAAACGCACTTGGTTTGAAAATAGCAGTGTGACTCAAGAGGCACAGAGACAGACTACGTGGTAATGTGAGAATGAAAGAGATGAAATATGTTGGACTGTATTCCAGCTTTATAGTTTAATCCAGGCTTCAGGTTGATGGGAGAGTGTTAGGACAGAAAGAGGGATATGATCTCCCTAGCGTGACTCCCTGCCCTGCTCACAAATATCCTTCAGTCTACATCTGTTCTGCTTGTGTGGTTCCAGTTATCCTGCATCACACTGCATGAAAATAAACAGAGCTGAACGTCAAACTGTCCCACCAAGGGAGATATCTCATAGAAGGTAGATCCTTTTTTTTGTTTGTTTATTGTCTTGGTGTACTTTACATATATGCTTGAATATGTATTTGTCATTCCAATAAAAAAAATTGAAATCACAGGAGTGAGTAGTGACTGCCAAAACAGGCTCACAAATGACCAGACCCAATTTAATCATTTCTGTTCATCTTTATCCCATGTTGTATCCAAATTGTTGGACAAAAGAATACTAAAAATTATGTGGCATTCTGAGGCAGGTTTTGGGTTGAAAGAATAAGAAAGGGCTGAAGCACATTAGCAGGAGACAGTTTGATGACTTATGCATCACTATCATATCTACAGTGGTGTGAAAAAGTGTTTGCCCCCTTCCTCATTTCCTGTTCCTTTGCATGTTTGTCACACTTAAGTGTTTCGAAACATCAAACCAATTTAAACAATAGTCAAGGACAACACAAGTAAACACAAAATGCAATTTGTAAATGAAGGTGTTTATTATTAAAGCTGAAAAAAATCCAAACCATCATGGCCCTGTGTGAAAAAGTGATTGCCCCCCTTGTTAAAACATACTATAAATGTGGTTGTCCACACCTGAGTTCA
>JAFFST010041009.1:40892-53422 GCA_022414735.1 Noturus placidus
TAAGTGTGACAAACATGCAAAGGAACAGGAAATGAGGAAGGGGGCAAACACTTTTTCACACCACTGTATTTGTGTGTAGTAATTCATCTCCATATCAATCATTTGTTTATCATCAATACTGAGAACAAAGCAACAGAACAAACCAGAGAGATATGCAAAAGTGCCTGAATTCTGTAAACCTTCACATGTTTGGTCTTGAAGGGGGTGAGTCACCTGCGCCTGATGTGGGTTTGAGGGTGTGACCTCCACTTCTCTCATCTGGATACCATTAAAAATGGAATTTTTTGCTCTCCTCAAAAGGAATAGGAACTCAAATATCGGAACAGATTTGAAAACTAAACATTATCCCAGTAAACAGAACACTCGCCTTTCCATGAGACAATGTGGAATTTGTGCCAGAAAAAGGCACGGCTGCTCTTCAGTTTCTGAAAATAATCAGAGACAAAAATACATCTCAGGCAACATCTTATTCTGCTATATTAAAAGGGGACTTATTATAAAATGTTATTCAGTATTATATCCACTAAAATAATTTTAATGTGTGGTGTCACTTGATGAGCATACTTGAATGATCTGTATCATTTCATTAGCGGTCATAGTGAGTCAAGTCACGCTATGTAACACACTTATGATTCAAAGCATTGTTTCCAGCAAGTGGTGGTATTTCAGATTTGCAAATGTTTCATTCGCAAACAAGATAAACTATTAACTACTTTGCTTGGAAAAGGCCATAAAGCACAGAGACATGCAAAGTTTAAGTTCTGATTGAATACACAAACTTTAATGTACAAGTTTCAAATTAAAGGAAAAGCCCACCATGAAATATTTGCTATATGCTTATTAATTTTGATCAGGCCTATATTAGTACTCCTGCGAGAAGTGGTTTTCTGCATTGAGGTCACAGGTGGACATTACTAGTGCAGTTGAATGATGGTGTTCAATAGGAAAAATATTTTCAACAATATTAAACATGAAAACAGAAATGCTTCTTTTCTCACATGCAATTTTTAATATGATGAACTGACAAATCAAACATAAAAGTAGTGGAAACACAGTCATAGCAGATTCAGTTGGTTAGTGATATACAATATGACAGACATGATGGTGTTGATAGTAGTATTAACATGCAAGTTGAAGCTTTGGAACCTGATCTGTTTGCGTGAGTCTACAGATGAAGAAATAGGAGAGCTGGACAGAGTAAAAGACTAAAGCAGTAGAGATGAAGCATGGGTTAATGATGCCTTCAAGTCATCCTTTAAAGTTCAGAGGATGCAATGTAATGAGGAAAATAAAGGAATGGCAGGAGAACACTTTATTAATCATCAACTGTACAAACTACAGCTGTTCTGAACAGTTAACATGCAAAATGACCACTTAAATCTGCCTGCTGCAGGGACCACCCCAAACTCTGAAAAAATATTGGGGTGCATTCTTTGATTTGTAATAATGCCATTGTGGTGGCATTCAAGTGCACACACATTTTAATTACAACATTTCAGACAGGACTTGAATGCACCATAAACCCCCACTGGTACCACTCTCAGCAGGTAGTTGAACGGTATTGTGGTTAATGTAGGAAACTGTTAATCAAAATTAAAATAGACCATCCTGTCAATTAAAAAGTTGAAATGCAAAAAAAAACAAGAACTTCATTACAAAATAACACTGATGCCACTGAAGATCATATTAAATAACAAAGTTTAATATGCAACTTGGTCAGAGTGGATCTTTCCCCCTCCGTTAAATCACTACAAAAAATTTCCCTGCTAGAGAAATATATTCATCATTTAAGGGGCTGCATGACACAAGTTATGTTTGGATGCCGTGTTCCATTGTGCCAAAAAACAGACAAGCACTGAAGTGTTCATGTATCGGGCAAAACAAAAGAATTGGACAGACAATGAGCTCAGCATCAGTTAACAATAGTCACAAGAGAGGGGCATACCAGAGGTTACTGGCTGCACCCTCCTTTAAGACTGGCAGGTCTAATCCAGTCTTAACTGGCATGAAATATCTTGCAACATTCTGCTTCTTAGTTTCGTAGCACACAAACCTGAAAATCAAGAAATTTTCAATAAATATCGTAGTTGAACAACTTTTTCTGCTTTTCTTTGCTTCTCTTGTATCTGTTAAATATGACAGACAAACCAGGGTAAACGTTACTTCTGTTTTTATTATCAGAAAATCCAAGATATAGCCTACACTCAGATGCATTCTTTTCAACAAATTCACATTAAAGATTATTAGCAAACATACAACTGATTGAGATGACAGCAGCCAGTGATCCACAAACGACAACACAAAATGACATACATATTTACATTAGACAGATGGTACATTAGGATAGATATATTTACATTAGACAGATGTTACATTAGGATAGATATATTTACATTAGGTAGATGGCACAGCAATGCCAGCATTTAATATTCATACACATTTTGATTCATTCATACTTTTCTTGCTTCACCATTTCAGTTTGTGTAATTGAAATGGAGAGTAAAATACACTGAAGCATCAAAAAGTAATCATCTTAAAAAACAACAACAAAAAAGTAAAATCTACATCTTCTAGCAGTTAAGTGGATGTTGGCAAAACTACAAAAAAAGTTATCCTTTCAAAACAACGTTTTTTTGTGGAAATGTTGGATTTAGTATTTTTTTTTTTTGTATAATTTAAAAAAAAAAAAAGGACAGATCAGGAACATTAGTTCAGTAAAACATTTTAAAGCAGCAATACAATACACAGGACCATATAATTGCATGTACAAACAGAGATAGAAAAAAGAGAAAGGGCAAGGTTATATAATATGTATAAAATGTACTACATGGAACCTTAAAAGATAATATTCAATGAATATTTAAATATGCAGTCCAATACCATGTGTCAAGCTTCTCAAAGTGCTGATCCACTGATGATGCAGGTCACGTATCACAGTCAAAAAGTGTGTCTGGCATATCTCTCATACCATTCTACTTCCAAAAAATTCCATTTATTATCCAGCCTGCAATGACTTGGGAGAAAATCATTCACAAAAGCATATATGCCCCCAAAAACTTTAAGTTAGTTATATAATATTTGTCTGAAACATGCTCAATTGTATTAACTATACTTTGCCAGACGTTTATGGACTCCCTTGTTTTTCCTCATTGAATTAGCACGTCAGTACTTTGAATTTCCTTCAAGGTTTACACAAATGTCAGTCAGAGCAATCTCTTCACACATGACTGTCCATGAGTCATTTTAGGAAGAATAATTGTGTCATTGTATTTCTTGAGAAGATATCTATACTAGCCTGGGTAATTAAAAAAGAAAAGCAAATGGTTATAATTCTTTAGCTTTCTATTCATTCACAGTAAAGCACTTCAAACAGCTACATTATGAGGAAAACAAAACAGGATGAACGAACAATAAAATTAGGCACGCTACTTGATTTGAATTTTTCCATTAAATGAGATAAACGCCCAAAAACAATTCCCTCATAACATCAACCTGATTCCACTCCTCTAACCCGAAACCATTTGGGACGTAACTCTGCAACACAGCAGGATTCAGAGCTCTCACGCTTTTGAGGCTGGAAAGCTCCAGACTTACTTTGTGTAACCTCTTCTATAGTCTGTGCTGAATTGAAGAGAGGTGTTTAATATTGCAGCCTTGATGAGGAGGAAGGATAAGAAGTTCTTGTCCTGGACTGGAGAACATCTCCTTACCACTGTTGAAACACAGAAAAAGAAGCTAGTCACACAAGCAGTACAGATGACGGGTGACTTTTAAACACGCTCTATACAGTCACAAGTGATAATGGTCTGACAGTTATGTTTGTCACAGAAGTTCCACAACAATATGTTAACTATAAACAGATCAAAATTATGACGTTATTAAATTTCTGTGGTTTAAGAGGATTAAACCATTTCAGAACATGCCATTATAGAAAAATAATCAAATTCAGAGTGATCACTACATTACACCACATCATTAAACACACAAAACTCTAAAGCTTATGAATCGAATGTGCATACTGAACATGGCATGAGCGTCTCCCTCCACTCCCCATGACTTTACTTGCCGCATGAGGAGTGCTTTTTTTATAATGCCAAATAATAGTGCACTTTGGGGTTGCTCGATTGGGCTATAATTGCTCTAACTAACATTTTTGTGTTTTGGGAGAGAACTCAGAACACAACACAACTTGTCCGCCCCTTTTCCTGCACTCCAAAGCACAGATAACTCAGCATTACGTGCTTCACACACATGATTTCAAATTATTAAATAAAACCAATTATTTAGTTGCTTAGTTCATTTATTCAATTTATGGGTTCAATAACCACCCACACCTACTGTGACTCACTGTACAGTGTATTTAACAGATGAGCTGTGCAGTGTCTCTTACCTGAGTCAGGTGGGTTTGGCAGCCAGCTGCAAAGCTCCACCCAAGTGTAGTGACTCCACATATGTCAGGGCACTCTGCAATGAGGTTAAGCAGTAGCCCTCCTCTCCAATCAGATACCTGAGGAAAGCATTTCACAAATCCTTTAAAACTGATCTAAAAGATCTCATGAGGAAACCACTACATTAGTCTAGATACTACAAATTGATACAAAGCTTTTCACATAGTACTACTTAACTAAAAGATTGTATGCATGTACAGGTGGTTGAGTGATGCTGCCGGATAATAGGATGAAGGACATTTTAAATAAAAGTAGCAGTTGAACTCCCGTCACCTCTAGGCGAAATGTTAAGACCAGGAACAAAATGTCAAACTTGTAATTTAAATAAACAAAACTGCTGCAATCTGAACTAATAAAGTTTAAATAATTAAGGAGTCACATGAGGTCTTTTCTATCGTACAGCACACACTGAGCTCCAACTGCTTTGTCCTCAGACATTTCCAAACCACTAAGTTACACAAACATTGAAAGGAATTTTATTTGTATTTTATAGAAAGGGAAAAAAGCAAACCAGTGTGTGATGGAAATTCCCTCATCACTGCCAACCTAACCAGGCTGTAAAAAAAAGGGTGGCTTTTACACAGATAAACAGAGCTCTTGGCTGTGGTCTCAGAAGGCACGCAATAGCACCCTAGCACCCAAGAGTGGAGTCAAGATGAAATCCAGCAGAACAAGTACTCAGGAGATAACACTATGGGACTGGATCATTTTGCAATCAGCAGCACTTTTTTTTTTTTTTTGAATGTTTCCTAGGCATACTACATCTTGCAGATTAGAGAAGGAGTTGTGGGTGCTGAATTTCAGGGACTCACCCCTCATGGATGAACTCTTCCAGTGCAGCACATTCAGAGACGAGTTGAGGCAGTTCACTGCGCAAGGCCACATACGATAAAATGGGCAGAAGATCATCTGCTCCACTGAGAAACAGAAAAAAAGAGAGCAAGAGAGGAAAAAAAAATCAGATAAGTCTTTTTAATGAATAGGGATGCTCCAACCGATCGGCCGCTAATCGTTATCGACCAATAATCACATTCTATGATTCGATCGGCAGTCTCTAGATTTGGCCGATTTCACAAACCGATCGACTTTAGCGCTGTAGTCATGCCATCACCAGTGCGGAATTATTACAAGGTCTCAAGAAACAATGAAAAATTCTACATTTGAAGTGTATTTTTAAATGCCTATTAAAATGCTCATTGTAAAATTTGATTCTCAATAAAAAACCACAATCTACAACAGGGGTCTTCAACGTTTTCCAGGCCAAGGACCCCCAAACTGATTGCGAGATGGAGCGGGGACCCCCTAATTATATATGTATTGTATGAAATTGTGTTATATCAAACTGGTCCTATAGTGCCATGTGTAAATGTACCTTGTTATTGTGCATTCAATACTAAGATACTCATAATACACAGGTTCATATATTCATGTTTTTATTTTAAACATGTGCGAGGTACAGTGAGTAGGGTGGCCATGCCACTGCCATTTATAAACATAACACAATAAACTGATACCTGCCAAGATCAACAATGTCTAACATTTATGCATGGTTACATGCAAATTGACAATGTGTATTTAAAGACATTTAAATTAGTGGAAAAAATTGCAGGGGGGACAAAAAAAAAAAAATGTCTAAATCAACCAAAACCTTCGCGACCCCCATGCAGTACCTCCGCGGACCCCTTGTTGAAGACCTCCGATCTACAACATTACTGTAAATAATATAACCAAGGCAACATCTGAAAAAAGGTCCAACAGTGATCAACAGAAAGCTTACATATCACTTATATAAAGTTTCAACGATCGGGATATGACAATAATAATAATAAAAAAAATTTTTAAATCAGTAATTGGTATCAGCTGCAAAAATCCTGATCGGAGCATCCTTACTAAAGAACAGTATTACTTCATACTTTCTTATGTCTAGAGGCAACAATATTGCTTGCTATTTCAGATGATGCATTCATGCAAAGTGCAAATCCCTCCAAGTCATAACTTTTTCAGCAAAAATACACAAGCATTCAAATGCGCTATGGGCCGAGGAGTGCTTGCGTGAGAAAGTACCTGGGTGTCCCCTTTCTTGCTGGCACACAGGATACTGGATATCTTTCAGCTAAGCAAGTGTGCGGTGGACATAGAAACAAGCTTCACATAGTGGAGCCATGCCAAAATAGCTGTAGTTCCAAGCCTATAGAATTATAATTTAATATCTAGTAACATCCACATTCAGTTTCAGGTCTTGCCTGAATGACCGAATGTGATCCGAGTTTAGACTGAATCGGATCATGGAGGAATAGTTTCACTTTGCAGAGCGTGATGATTCATGTGTCAATAATTCTACAGACACACAAAATGAAGAAAAAGAACGAAAGTTCACAACATGGTGAAAAGGTCCTCAGGTAAGAGGGTGGAATGTTATGCAGGGAAAAAATCTTATGCAGATCAACTCAGACAATGAGCCACGAGATCCCCTCTTCATTTTAAAGGCAAGAAAAGAACATAATGCAGCAACTACTGTTCAAGAGGAAAACTGAAGCTGTTCAAATTAGTGTTAGTCTATAATGAAAGAGACAAAAAAGAAAACGAGACAATGCAATAGAAAGAAAAAAAAAGGGTTGGAATACTTTAATTGTTCCTGTGCAGACATGCATGAGCAAATTCATAAGCTCTAACTGTCAGGCACAACCTAGACTGAAATTACAAAAAAAGGCCAGAAAAAGGCCAACAAACTCCTCCAATCCCTACTGCCACTTCACAATCATATTTATCATTACAACTTTGTTAAAAAGCACAAAAAAAATATAAATCACTTGAACATTTTCAATGAATCCAAACCATACTCATTACAGGCCCAAAACCACACACAGCTCTGGGAATATGACATTTCTAACTGAGTACTAAATAAAACTCTGGTTTCAAACAGGACACAAACACCCACGCACTTCCAATACAATGAATCCAAATTGGCCACTAGATTCTGGAAATCTGCAAAATACACCATTGTTGATAAACCGACACGTATATTTCTATGACCCAAATACCTTTAAAGATTCATAAGGAAACTGCAAAAAAAAAAAAAAAAAAAACCACAAAACAGAAAAACATGTCTACATTTATATATACACACAGACCAACTGTCCATTTTAATAGGAACATGAGTACAGCTGCTCATTTATGCAGTTATCCAATCAGCCAATCCTGTGGCAGCAGTGCAATACAAAATATCATGCAGATTCAGGCTAAGAACTTCAGTTACTGTTCACACCAATCAGCATAATTATATTAAATAAATAAAATAAAAAAGTGATCTCACTGACTTTGATTGTGGCATGGTCTTTGGTACCAGATGGGCTGGTTTGTGTATTTCAGAAACCGCTGATCTCCTTGTAAATTCATACACAGCAGTCTCTAGAACGGGGTGCCCAATACGTCGATCGTGATCGACCGGTCCATAGCAAAGGAGGTGTGGGTAAATTGCCATTCAAAAATAATTATACAGATGTTAGCGTTGACGTACAGGGCAGGCAGTCTGAGATCTCGTCTTTTCTCTCACCACGTGTGTGCGATCAAACGCACCAGCGTTAAAGACTAGCGAGTGAAATCACGGAGTTAACATTTTTCAGTCTTTTAAAGACAAAACCCAGCTCCCAGTGTACAAATTGATATCAGTCACCACGGACGGTGCGCCCGCAATGGTTGCCAGCGCAAATGGATTAATTTCCAAGTGCAGGGAAGACAAAGCTTTCCCTGACGTCCGTAATTACCACTGCATAATACACCAACAAGCCTTATGCGCAAAAATGCTAAACATGAAAGAGATCATGGATGTGACAACAAAGATCTCCTGTTCTATACGTGCTAGATCACTTCAAAAACAGTTGTTCCGTGCGCAGACTGCGACCATTCTGAACCATTCTGCTACACACTGACGTGAGATGGCTTAGTGGCTCAGTCGGTAGAGCGAGTTGTCCACTGATCCACTAATCGTAGGGTTGGTGGTTCAAATCCTGGCCCGGATGATCCCATGCCGAAGTGTCCTTGGGCAAGACACTGAACCCTAAGTTGCCCCCGATGGCAAGTTAGCACCTTGCATGGCATCTTTGCTCCCATTGGTGTGCGAGTGTGTGTGTGAATGACACACAGTGTAAAGCGCTTTGGATAAAAGTGCTATATAAGTGCACCATTTAGTAGGGGTAAATTCCTGCAGAGATTTCGAGAGCTCTTTCCGGAGATAAGTGAGATTCTTTCTGCTGTTAAACATGCAGAATACACCCAACTCAATGATGATCAGTGACTTGGCCTTTTTAACCGATCTGACCAACATGTTATATGAGCTTCATTTGGGAAAAGATAATATCCGTGGTCAATATAATCAGCTCAGTTAATGCCTTTAAACGGAAAATGCACCTTCTGTCATCAAAGCTGCAGCACCATGATTTTGGGAACTTCCAAAACCACACGTCAGAGCTGGAGACGCAGCGGAAGGCTTGTGTGCAGTTGAACATTGCACTACACGGAGAAGATTGACAGCTGTCGTTCAGAGTTTGACAGACTCTTTCAAGACTTTGCTTAACTGGAGCCAGTCACTACATTCATGTGCTACCCATTTAGGGACAATGTTGAGGTTGATTCACTCGCATCGAAAATTGCAACGCTGTATCACCTGAACTCGTCTGAAGTGAAGGATGAGATTTTGAAACGACAGACTGACATTCAGATGAAGTCCAGGGCTCATGGACAGTTTTGAAACTTACTCACAGGGGAGAAGTACCCAAACATGAGGAAATGTGCAACCTCCTTGAGTGCATTATTTAGCTCTACTTATTTAGGAGTCTTCCTTTTCCCACATGAAGATTATTAAGTCCAAATACCGTTCCACAATAACTGATTATCATTTGGAGGCCTGCTTGAGGCTGGCTACCAGCAACTACTGTCCAGATATGCAACCCTGTCTGATTCTATTCAGTGCAAGTCATCAGAGTAATGTACTGACCAAAAATGTACTGAATTGTAGTGTGCCATAAGGGCTCATGCAGTTATGTAAGGTACACATGCACGTGTGTGTATATTATATATAGTGCCTTGCGAAAGTATTCGGGCCCCCTTGAACTGTTCGACCTTTTGCCACATTTCAGGCCTCAAACAAAGATATAAAACTGTAATTTTTCAGTTTTTTATTTGTTGAAAATGTTTGAAATATCCAATAAATTTCGTTCCACTTCATGATTGTGTCCCACCTGTTGTTGATTCTTCACAAAAAATTACAGTTTTATATCTTTATGTTTGAGGCCTGAAATGTGGCAAAAGGTCGAACAGTTCAAGGGGGCCGAGATACTTTCGCAAGGAACTGTGTATGTGTGTGTATATACACACACACACACACACACACATGTTTCGCATTTTTAGTGTAGGTAGATCTCTGACTGGTCATGTTAAAAGTAGCTCGCAAGTCAAAAAAGTGTGTGCACCCCTGCTCTAGTTTTTATACAGACCTGGGTGAAAAACAAACACTGAGTGAGAGGCAGTTCTGTGGGTGGAAATACCCCCCCCCCCTCTGATGTGAAAATTAAAAGAAAGTTCTTGACTTGTATCTGCATGATTTTTTGAATTGTGCCACTGCCACATGATTGGCTGAATAGATAAGTGCATGAATGTGCAAGTGCACAGGTGTTCCTAATGAAGTGAATGGTGAATGTGTGTATAGAAGTGTGTATAGTTCCTGTGTATGGAGTGGTGATGGCTGAAGTTGTTTCACTTAACAGGATGCCTGAGTGAGCTCACTTACTTTCCTGATTACAAGTGTATTCAATAAAAACATTAAAAATCCCAACGACACAGCAGAGCAGCTTGTGCGAGCTGCTTAGATTTAATGAACTGATATCACTCCACTAATCTCTTGCACGCACAGGCTCCTTTCAGCAGCCACCCAAGCAAATTCCAGTGTGTGGGGGGGAATAAAAAAATCAGTTAGGGTTCAGTTAGGGGGAAAAAAAGGTGTGGTTTGAAGCATTTTGGCCACTGCAGTGTCCAGTCTATGCCATAACTAGCTAACAAGAATCATTTCATAATTTAGCACATATTTATTCAGTTAATGCAGATAAGTCATGAATGTTTTAACAAAAAGAGACTTAAACTGTATATCCCTAACAAACACTATTAATTTCTATCACTTTTAAATCTCTAAACAGCTTTAACTTCTTTTTTTTTTTACATGCTCGCACTACTATCTAGGGCAATTAAGGACACAATTTTTTGGCCGTACTGGTGAATGATGTATTCATGTTTAGAAAATATATCAACTTTAATACTCTTATTATAACTGACTAAATAAAAGTAGTTATTGTCCTGCAATTTTAGGTAAACTATTTCATATAGTTACATTTGCCTTTCTCCTTTTTCCCTGGCAGGTAATTGACTAATCCTCAGAACCTTCTTCCAAGAACACTGTCACTTTCCCGTGACATCATATCGAGGCCTGTGTATGGTCCAGACAGCCCGACCCACATAGCACGCTAACCGGTTCAGAGCACCCCACTGAGGGCCTAGGGCTGAGATGGCCCTCCTGCTATGCTTTGGCCTCTGTGGGGTCTGATGAAATCTGACAGATTGCCAACGGGACACGCAAGAGGTCGCCTATTCGACTCAAAAACCTCCAAACCAACTTCTTCACATCGATTACAAACTTTTTTTTTGTTTTAATGCAAGGAAAAGGAATGAAAGCAATTAGAGTGCAAGCTGAGCAGCTACTTGTGCACAAGTCAGACTTGGCCTACTTACATGGCTGCTGTTTTTGGTGATGGATCGTTCTCTTGAAGGAGACGGTAATGCTCAGCACAGGCACAAATGAGTCTTAAGGTTCTCACTAAAGTGGAAAACAACAACAAAATAAAATGGTTTCAGTCAAATTCAATGATTGCTTGATGTGGTCCATGAAAGTAGAATCTTATTATTCCCCCAAGAAAACAAAGCTATAAAGGAGTGTTAATTAGATAACTTAATTACTTATTTACTACTACTTGTTTTATTGTGCCAGGAGATCTCACCTATGCATTCTAGCTTCTTTTGAGGACAGCAGTCTTTACACAGGAGTTTTAGTTCCTGTACGGCACACTCGTACGGGTAGGAACCATGCAGAACAGCAGGGTCTTTGGGGAACAGTTTGTCTGCTACACCAACATCACCAGGTGAGGCATTATGGTACAGGAGAACACTGCTCTCAAAAGCCAGCTCTCGATCTCGATGCACCTTCCTAAAGTGCACAGGTACAAATTAAATACAGTTTTGTACAAATACAATAAAATTGAAGGATATAAAGGATTTTTGTTGGCGTTCAGAAAAACAGCTGTAACTATATAGGTTTCAAAAAAAGATTACAAGTTATTGATGGCATACCAGGATCTATGACTTATATTCACAAATCCTAGTATATTTGATATAGAAATGTTCTTAGACCATTTTTAATAGTGTCTGACATTTAAAAATATTTTATAAAATTACATTATTATTCTATGGTTTAATGGTTTGCATTACAGGATATCAGCCCTGGTCCTGGTGTAACTGATCCTGCAAATTGTAGTGTTTTCCGTGCCCTAATACATCTACTTCAAGTCAGAAAGGGCTGTTATTTACAGTGCCTTGCGAAAGTATTCGGCCCCCTTGAACTGTTCAACCTTTTGCCACATTTCAGGCCTCAAACAAAGATATAAAACTGTAATTTTTTGTGAAGAATCAACAACAGGTGGGACACAATCATGAAGTGGAACGAAATTTATTGGATATTTCAAACATTTTCAACAAATAAAAAACTGAAAAATTGGGCGAGCAAAATTATTCAGCCACTTTACTTTCAGTGCAGCAAACTCTCTCCGGAAGTTCAGTGAGGATCTCTGAAGGATCCAATGTTGACCTAAATGTCTAGTGTTGATAAATATAATCCACCTGTGTGTAATCAAGTCTCCGTATAAATGCACCTGCTCTGTGATAGCCTCAGAGGTCCGTTTAAAGCACAGAAAGCATCATGAAGAACAAGAAACACACCAGGCAGGTCCGAGATACTGTTGTGGAGAAGTTTAAAGCTGGATT
>JAFFST010041009.1:98410-151278 GCA_022414735.1 Noturus placidus
ACACACACATACAGAAGGAAAATTAAAACATTAAGAATAATAATAAGAATATAAAATATTATAAAGATAATATATGGATATCATGAAGTATGGAATCGGTATAACCATATTTAAAACAAATGTAGTGCAATTAATTAAATAAACCAGAGATACCGAAAGAACTGGGTCAAAGTGCACTCACGTGATTAAGGCCTCGGTTTGTTATGAAATTGAGATTGTTTTATGTTTCTATGGAAAATCTAACCAGCTAGATCTAAAACTATGGGATTGCGATAAGGGGCTTGTTGTGTTCTATGGGAAAGTCTCGATAAGGGGAGTATAAATAGAAGAGTTTTAGATCAGGTTTTTTGGGGATCATGACTGAGAGCTCTCATTCATGTGAATGCCGGAGGGTTGAACGGAACAAATAAAATGGACCCTTGCTTTTTTCCTCACCTACTGGCCTGGTCTTATTTGTTCTTCAGTCTGCAATTGAATATGTTCTTCCTAGAATATTCTTCCTAGAATAATTTCTAAGTGTCTTTGGGTAATTTTGGGTAAATAGGCAAAACATGTCCATGAGTCCACCATCAGGAGAACATTGAACAACAATGTTGTGCATGGCAGAATTGCAAGGAGAGAGCCACTGCTCTCGAAAAAGAACATTGCTGTCTCTCTGCAGTTTGCTAAAGATCACGTGAAATCTATTGTAAAAATGTTTTGCGGATGGATGAGTCCAAAATAGAATTTTTGGTTTAAATAAAAATCATTATGGGAATCAAAGGGAAACAATGCATTCCAGCAAAAGAACCCTAACCCATATGTGAAACATGGTGGTGGTAGTATCATGGATTGGGAATGTTTTTCTGCATCTGGGCCTGGAATATTTACCATCATTACAATTAATAAATTATGAATAAATTAGGAACAATAAATTATGAAGTATACCAGCAAATTCTAAAGGAAAATGTCAGGACATCTGTCCGTGAATTAAATCTCAAGAGAAAGTGGTTCATGCAGCAAGACAACAACCCTAAGCACACAAGTCGTTTTACCAAAGAATCGTTAAAGAAGAATCAAGTTAATATTTTGGAATGGCGAAGTCAAAATTCATGGGCTAAAATTCATCCAAGCCGATGTGCAGGACGGATCAACAGTTATCAGAAACATTTAGTTGCAGTTATTGCTGCACAGGGGGTCACACTAGATACTGAAAGCAAAGGTTCACATACTTTTGCCACTCACAGATATGGAATATTGGATAAATTTCCTCAAGAAATAACTGACCACATATAATATTTTTGTCTCGTTTGTTTAATTGGGTTCTCTTTATCTACTTTTAGGACTTGTGTGAAAATCTGATGAAGTCTTAGGTGATATTTATGAAGAAAAATAGAAAATACTAAAGTGTTCACAAACGTTATATCCTTGACCATGCCTCACTCACAAATCCCTTTGGTACCCCTCTGCTTCACTGCGTTTCTTTCATATAATGATTACATATACATTAGACCTGCATCAGATTTGCATCAAACTCACATTAGGTAAAAATACCCACAAGGCATTTTTGTTTATTGTGTCATTACTTCACAACACTGGTGTGGAGGAAAACAAATGCTGTCATATTTTTTCTCTCATTCGTTTACTATGGCTGCTTGTCTCTTTCTCTCTCCTATCATATGCATACATTTGTACATTTCTATTATGTTTAAAGCCTGGGATTATGCCACCTCTTTCCAGAATATAGGCACTTCAGATTTCTTCTGAACCTGCAGTGAGAAAAAGGTTACAGATGATTGTTGTTTCTTATGCACTCACATTGGTGAATGCTCAGTATGTATGCAATATTTTGTTAAAGAACATTTTAAGGAAGGAAGGCTTATGTACCTTGGTGTTAAGATTGGATCACTCTAATAAGAGAGGCAGATTTCCTAAAATGAACAAAAACAGATTTTGAGAGTTTGTTATGGATGATATGGATAAATATCAAAAGGTTGAGTTAAAATTTCAAGTTTCTACCCTTACTGAAGTCGCATGAACTTGAATGATCAAATGATTAACCTGTAAAATTTATACATGGGGTCTTAAGCCCTTCATGTTGTTCATACATTTGACCTATGATGTATTTTCACATACACTCACTGAGCACTTTATTAGGAACACCTGTACACCTACTTATTCATGCAGTTATCTAATTAGCCAATCGTGTGAGATATGAATCATGCAGTGTGATATAAAATCATGCAGATATGGGCCTGCATCTTCAGCTAATGTTCAACCATCAGAATGGGGATACGATGTAATCTCAGTGATTTTTGTGGTGTGATAGTTGGTGCCAGATGGGCCTCTATGAGTATTTCTACAACTCCTGGGATTTTCACACACAAGAAAAAAAGCTGATGCCTTGTTGATGAGAGAGGTCAGTGGAGAATGGCCAAGCTGGTTCGAGCTGACACAAAGGCTACAGTAACTCAGATAACCACGCCGTACAATTGTTGTGAGCAGTAAGGCATATCAGAATGCACAATATGTTCAACCTTAAGGTGGATGGTCTACAATAGCAGAAGACCACGTCAGGCTCAACTTATGTGAGGCAAGAACAGGAATCTGAGGCTGTAGTGGGCACAGGCTCTCCAAAACTGGACAGTTGAAGACTGGAAAAACTTAGTCTGGTCTAATGAATCTCAATTTCTGCTGAAGCACACAGACGTTATGGTCTAAATTTGCCAACCTAACATCATGAAGCCATGGACCCAACCTACCTTGTGTCAACAGTACAGGCTGGTGGAGGTGGTGTGACACACTTTGCGCCCCTTTATAATCAATCAATCATTGCTTGAATGCCCCAAACTATTTGAGTATTGTTGCTAAGCATGTGCATCCCTTCATGGCCACAATTTACCCATCTTCTATTGGCTATTTCCAGCATGACAATGCACCATGTCACAAAGCAAAATATCATATCAAACTGGTTTCATGAACATGACAGTTCAGTGTTCTTCAGTGGCCTTCCTGGTCACCAGATATGAATCCAGTAGAACACATTTTGGATGTGGTAGAACGGGAGATTCGCAGTATTATTGTGCACCAGAAAAATCTGCAGGAAGTGCGTGATGCAATCATGTCAACAAGGACCAGAATCTCAGGTGAATTGTGGAATCCATGCCATGAATAATTGAGGCTGTTTTGAGAGCAAAGAGAGGCCCTACCCAATGTTTGTATGGTGCTCCTAATAAAATGCTCAGTGACTGTACATTTTTTGCACATTTCTTTTCACATGATTCATTTATTTCAGATAATAATTTTATATAGGGCATGTGGTTTTGTGAATTTTTACAATTTATTTATTTCACATGCAAAACAATATTGTTGACATGATGTCATGTGTTTATTTGACTTTGCATGTGGAATTTCAGTGCATAACATGTTGAAATGCACCTTCACGTTTTTGCACATACAGTGGGGGAAAAAGTCTTTTATTATGGGTAGATTACTCATGATTGTCACTGTAATTTTTTTTGTCATTAATAAACCTTACATAAATCCTCCAAATTTGCAGCATAAAATATTTACACAGTCTTTGCTATAAAGGCCCAGTGTAGATACCCATGTTACAGAATCAATGACCGTAATTAATTTAATTAAATTTCCAATAAAGGGCTCCAGAGGCCATACTTGTTAACCATATACAGTGGGGGAAAAAGTATTTGATCCCCTGCTGATCTTGTATGTTTTCCCACTGACAAAGAAATGATCAGTCTAAAATTTTAATGGTAGGTTTAATTGAACAGTGAGAGACAGAATAACAACAAAAAAATCCAGAAAAACGCATGTCAAAAATGTTATAAATTGATTTACATTTTATTGAGGGAAATAAGTATTTGACCCCTCTGCAAAACATGACTTAGTACTTGGTAATGACTTAGTAATTACTTTTCATTTTCAATGTCCTGGCTGTTTGTGGAATGTTTCATTGCAGATTCAGTGGTATCATCAAAATTTTTTATCGTAGCCTTAAGAATCAAAGTCGTACCGTATGAAGTGCAAGCTCAAGGTTTCCACCCCTAACAGACATGGGGAAGGGTCCTGGATGTGCTGAGATTTATCTTTACTTTGTGCCTTTATAATGTTATTTATAAAGCTGATGCAAGGAAAGTCATCACGGTAACATAGATGATGTGATGTGCTGGATTAAGTCCTTTGTCCTTTGAATGTACTAGTTATGTCAATAGCTGTGGGGGGGAAGTCAAGCACTAAATTACTCATTACTCTGTCCATGCATGACGTGTTCAATTTGCATATCTAATTGTGATAAGTGTGATCTGTCCTTGGATGAGAGGTCTCTGGTTCTCTTTGGGGGCCCTTGGGTCCTTGGGCTCAATGTCAAACAATATTCTATGCGATGCGATACCCACCCACTGTGTCCTGTAATGGATTTTTCTAAATCCCTTTCTGTCCAAATCACTTTGGCTTTTATTTTTAAATAACTTTCTTATTTTTTAAATAACTTTGAAGGTACTAATTTACACAAAGTATAGAATGTTTCAAAACCAAACAATGTGGAGTAATTGATTATTTTTTCGATTAATACAATACTAAAGGTTTTTATATTTTAGAGAAGTAACATGGAGCTTATGTTCCAAGAAGGACATGGCAAACATGCATTTTATTTATAAATAGTGTAGATCATGAGGGTTCTCCAGGTTATGAAAAGAGTATTCACAGTAATAAATGTGTTTAAATAGGTAACCAAATTAGATGTAGTTCATATCGTCTATGGAGGCAAGCAGATGCCTCATTTGATTACTCCAGCATATTGAAACATTAGATAGGTCAAGGGGCAGTCATACTCAACACTACAGTCTTGTGGCTAATTTTCAGACCTATAGATAGCTATAGTGCTAACTATATTGTGCACCATGAGAATCTATTTTGATGCATGGTACACTGAAATGATTGATGCTAAACTAAGCCCATTTGATTAATAAATAATGTACAGTCATTGGCTTGATTAGAGAAGAGGAGATCTTTTGTAAATTGGAAAGAGGATTCTGAAGATCTAAACAAAAATGTAGTCTTGGAAATAAGTTAGAGTACAAGTGTTCAATTTCAATAATACAATAATAATAGAAAAGTTTAAATATGCCAAAGATAATAAATGTTTCCACCTCAGATTGGGCAGTTATTACCCCTATTAGTTATTGGGTAGTTAGTACAGTCCATGATATCATGTTGAGTTAGTTCAATATGAAAGCATCTCGTCTGTTGTTCTCTATGGATTTTTTGGGGTTTTGATTAAAATGTATGGGGTCTGGTATTAAGTGGTTGAGACATCTGGGTTAGCCAAGGCCAAGAACCCCTTGATTCCTATGCAGATGATGGACAGCGGCATTTGGCAGCTGTACCAAATGTGCTCTTCTGGTCTGAGACAAAATAAAAAGGCTTATTGAGCATTCTTTGGTAAGTGCATGAGCCAAGCAGTAGATGTTTACATAAACTGATGTTCCACTTTTGTTGTTGCTCAATTTAGCACTGTTGAAAACTCTCTAATCCCAAGCTGTTTACAATGCACTCAATGCCCCTTATGTACCACAAAGACACAGCTGGTCCTTTATAGTTCAGTAACTATAGCACTGATGTTTCACTCAAGTGTAAGCACAGCTTTGCCATATATTAAACCAGAATAGTACTCTGTGTCTACATTCTTTGCGGCAATCTTTAGTAACACATATACTTTCAAAATCCAGTACCCTAAAGTTAAGGCAAATTAACATGTCCGTATAAAAGAATAGCTAAGGTGCTCAAACTGGACCATGAATATTTACAGTCTGAAATAGTCTACTGCATTATAATTATGTTTTGATTACTTTGGCATGATAACTCCATTCAGCATACACCAGTCTTGATTAGAGCTGACAAACATGCTGGGAGAAACTAAAGTACTGAGCAGTGAAATGAAATGAGTTGTTTTGGTTTCTTATTAATTCAATTTGTACACTTCATAATATCTTTCATTAATCCATCCTTCATAGGTATGAACAAATCACTGGTTATTCAGCATTTGTCAATTTACAAATGTGTCAAATTAATAGGTCATATCATTGTTGACATGCTCTTTAATAAGGATAGGGAAAAATCACTAGTTATTCAGAATTTAAACATTAATAAATCTTTATAAATGACACTGTATGTCAGTATAAACTATTAAATAACACTGATGGACATATCATTAGCAAATGTTTATAAATGACACTTTGTGACGTGTAGTATCATTTATAACCATTTGTTGATTGTCAAATTCTTAAAACTAATGATTGGTTCATGTCTAATAATTATGTATCAATGAATAATATACCACATTTTTTATTTCAGTTGTTGTAGTTAACTTGTTGGCTTATTAAAAGAATCATGCATTACATGATTTTATCATAAGTAAGGGTTTTCTTAGGTGTTCTTATGGTCATCACTGTAATGCACCCCCTAATTATGGCTTCTGTTTTATAAAAAAATAAATAATAAAATACAGCGTTCACTTTGGGCACATCATGTTTTATTCCTTACTATTCCTTCCTATCTATCAAACTTTATTCAAAATCTAATTCTTGTGCTCTTTGTAAATCCACTTTATTTGTATTTGGTGCTAATGATTGGTCTGTATCCTGCTGTGCAGCCTCTGCAATTCTCCTCTCAATGTCATCTGCGAACTTGAGTTATGATCTGCAGATAGTCTTTGGCTATTTTAGTTTTTCTTCACAGCTCCAGCGATTTGTCTGTCATCAGGTATTGTGGTCTTTCTTGAACAGCCTGGTTCTCCTCTATGCACTATAAGAAATGCCTTTTTAAAGACATTTCATAGTGTTTGTCCATTTGGCATTGCTAAAGTATTTTTCACTTTGCTTTATTCTAGCCAGTGCGACATTCACAGCCCTTGTATGTTTGCACAGTTCGAGGAATCTAAAATGCTTTGTGAAAGACCTACCACCCATTTATCCCAGTATGTATTCAACCAAATGTGTGAACCAGATACAACAAATGATATAAGATGGATTAAAACATGATCTAGAAAATAAAATCTTCGGTAAAACTATCGGTGGATTGCAGTTCAAATGTAAGTAATATGCAACATGAATGACCAATTTGAAATGAAGGTCCAGTAACTATGCTTCTCATGTAAATGCCTTGGAAGTCAGCCTCACAACTCTCTCACTTAAGTCATCCAACCCCAAAAATGACCCATGAGCATCATGGGTTAGATCTATAAGTATTTGGGCAGTTGCACAATTTTCATAATTTTGCTGCTGTTCACCACTACAATGGATGTAAAATGAAGCAATCAAGATGTGATTGAAGTGTATACGTTCAGGGTTATTAAAAATATTTCATTAACTGTTTATGAATTACAACCATTTATTTACAGAGTCTTTCCATTTTCACAGGTTCAAAATTAATTGGACAAACAAATATTAGCGTAAATATTAGTATTATTTTCAATGCTTGGATGCAAGTCCTTTGTAGTCAATGACTCCCTGAAGTCTAGAACCAATGGACATCACCAAACGCTGAGTTTCCTCCCTAGAGATTCTTTGCCAGGCTTTTAATTTAGCCGTCTTCAGTTGCTGCTTGTTTGTGGGTCTTTCTAACTTCAGTTTTGTCTTCAGTAAGTGAAACGCATGCTCAGTTGGGTTGAGGTCATCGGATATTTAAGAAAATTTAATTTCGTAGCCTTAAGAGACCATTGGGTTGCAGTATGTTTTGGGTCATTATCCATAATTATCAACATTTATGGACCTAACTATAGTATTAAGAGCATTAAGATTATGCTTGTACAGCCTTCAGACTATACAACCATAATAACATATCAAGTGCATCCATTATAACAACAAAAAACAAATGCACCAAATGGCATCCATGCCAGTTGTTTAAAATACCAGAGAACTAAAATGCATAATATTCCAGCTAGAGTAATGGTGCCACACTAGCAGGTGGTATGCTACACTTGCGTCATCCCACCGCTCGGCTTCAGTACTCAATCAGCTCTCATTTGGGAGCAGCATGTGAGACATTAACCTCGCCATGTTGTTTTCTGCCTTGCTCCTAATGGAGGGTAATGAAGCGAGCCTGTTAGATAGTGTGTGTTCCAGCCAGAGTGCAGAAACAGATAAATAGATACAGGAATAATTAAATCACAGTGGTAATTGCATAAAGGTCCCATGAGTGTGCAGTCAACATGACTAGTGTCTGCTGTTCAATCTCTGTAGATCTGACCAACCTGCAACACGTTCAACCTACTAGAGGAGGCAAACCAAAAAAAGAATTGAACAATAATGTACCCAGCTTTTTCAGAAAAGCTCAGTCAGTATATAGGATGTTTTTTTCTTATTCGCTTGTAAGTATCAAATTCTCAAGTTTTTTTGGTGGCTTTTTTTTAGTCAAGCTCTGAATGGCCTTGTATTCAAGCACACATCTGTATCTGACTGTGTGTATTTTATCTAAGACTATGCTTATGTCCTCCATGAAGGCTAATCACAATATTGAATAAGAAGGCTAAAGAAATTCTTCTAAAGAAATCAGTAACTTGCTGTTCTGATTACAGAACTGGTATGGTTGAGCCTTATTGCACCATGCATCTTCATAGACATAACACTATTATGCATACACATAGGAATACACACACTAAAGACTTGGGGTATTTTCATTCAGTCCAGCATTTCGATTCCATAATCATGCCATATTTCCTCCAAATAACAAGTATTGTAAGCAGAAAAGCTATTAGCCAGCTGCTTCATTCAAACCCCACAAAACTATTGGTTCTGCTGTTTGTCTCTTCAACAAGGAGGGGGAAAGTGCTTTCAGAATTAACTGCAGAATTAACTTCTATTTAGTTCTAAATAGATAATATTTCACTTATACTGCAGCAATTTGCCAACAATCACAATTTATAATTTCTTGAGAAATACCACATTGCTTTTTAAATGTATGTATGTATGTATTTATTTATTTATATTTATTTTATTGTTTATACATTTAATTACATTTAATCTTACAGGTTGTCTGTGAAACGTGAGTCTTCAGGTAAGAGGAGCTTGTGCTTTCCAGTTTCTCTGTAACATGGCAACTTTATTTTTGTCTCATTAACTTCAGAGAAAAAAAGAAAAAAAAAAAAGGCTGGTGAGGGAATTCCATAGGTGCTGTATATAGCTACTATAACGTAAGCATGGGCGTAACCACGCACTCTTTTGGGGGGGTCATGACCAATACCAATCTGCCCCCCCCCCAATATACAAGAGAAAATATTTTCTATATGTTCCGCTTTAATTTTCCCTGCCAACGGATCTGTCTTTTCTTCATCTATTCTATTTATTTTATTTATCTATTTTTATGTCTATTATTTTTTTAATATATTCACGTTTGTTAAGGAAAATCAGCTCTTAATAGAAAACTTTTGTTATGTAACTTGTTTATTAATAGCCTTAGATTATGTGGAGCATCCTCCATACAAGTCTCTGTGAGCAGAAGCCCATTTGTCAGCTCACTATATGACTTGCACTGTAGCACTTTATTCAGTGATAGTGTGATGCCTTTTCTGTTTATACTTTGTCAAGCAAACATCTTAAATGCTCAATTAATCAACTGCCATTTTCTCAATGCCTGCCACTATGTCCCTGCTGGGTTATGCTCATGCTGTGCCTTTGCGACTTTATTGAATCTTTTAAAAATACATTTGTCTGTAAAAGGCTGTTTTATAAAAGGGGAAAATAGCCATCGAATTGAAATTAAACTAAATGTTCCTTCCTGAAGGAATGAAGGTTCCTATACAAAGTATTTTTCTTTAAAGGGGTTGTACTGATAGGCTAAAATGGTTGCAATATTATATTCACTTTTGGTTTGGTTATTGGTTGTGTAATATTCGGTAGCAGTTTTGTCCTCTGTTTCCTGTCTGATTGTAAAGTCAATGTAAGTAGGAAATGAGACATTTAAGTGACACTGCCTATAACGCTACACTGCTTGTAGTGCCACAATTAAAAAACAATCTTGCAACAAGTAAAAAACAAAAAACTGAACATGAAGCATGGTTCTAAACCGATTAAATGCATGGGTCTGTCATACACATAGCTATTATTAAATAGCCATCAGACATGCTCTTTAGATGGTGGCATCAGCTGCCAGTAATAGCATCTCCTGGGTTTTGGTGTCCATATGAAATGGACTTTACACTTGAAATCAAATGAGCCACAAAACTGCTGTGGTTCATAGAATCATAGTTCATAGAAGACATGTTTACAACGTAGCACCTTGCTAATTTGGAACAGTACAAAAAATTGTATTTTCCCTTTTATGGTTTTTCTCTTTTACTGTTTGTGCCAGTACAATGAACCCAATTTTATTGCCTGTTATCCTTGCAGCTGATGACGATTTATTATGCTGCCTCTTCCTCCAAGGGTCTTTCAGGTCCGTGTATACATTCTGTGCCCTTTAATGAGATATTAAAGTCTTATTAAAATCAGTGCTTTGGTGTTGGTATTGTAGCACTATGCTCTACCAGTTTTCTACCAGTTGATCTACCAGAACACTCCCTCCATGCCTCCTGCATCAACTCTGAATGAACAGCAGTGAAATTAGCAAAATAGTTGGAATTTTTAATGGTTGATGGTTGATCACTGTTATTTCTGCTCTCTCATTTCTATTCTCTCTCTCTCTCTCTCTCTCTCTCTCTCTCTCACTTTCTGTCTCTCTCTCTCTCACACACACACTATCCCGACTTTATAAGTGAATCTGCGAAGTGAAGTTTTAATGCCAAACTTGTGCACATCGGTATTCTGACCTCAGACATAACCATGGACTTCTGTATTACTCAAACAGATGAGCATGAGTTGCATGCCAGGTGAAGTATGCTGAACAGAGTTGTGTCAGAGAAAATGGCAAAGGAAGTGCTTCAGGACAATTTTAATAAAGAAAAAGAACTAAGGGAGAAGGATAAATTCTTATTATATGACATAGGCTAGCATTCATCTAGTGGACACACATCCTGTTTCTATGGCGTGCTCATACAGTATATGGCCCAAAGTATGTGCACACCTGATCATTATACTCATATGTGCCCATTCCAAAACCATAAGCATTAACACCTTGCAGGTTCCCCCTTTGCTAAGACTTCACAAAACCTCCACTCTTCTGGGAAGACTTTCCACTAGATTTGGGATTTGGGATGTTGGGTCAGCATTCAAATTCAAAATGGTAGGGTTGAAGTCAGGGCTTGGGCCACTCAAGTTCTTCCACATCAACTTTGGCAAACCACGTCTTTATGGACATCACTTTGTGCACAGGGGCATTGTCATGATGAAGCCGATTTGGGCCCTTTAGTTCCAGTGAAGGGAAATCTAAATGCTACAGCATACAAAGACATCCTATACAATTGTGTGCAACCAACATGGCAGCAGTTTGTAGACGGCTCACATATGGGTGTGATGGATAGGGGTATTTACTTATGGCCATATAGTGTATATTGGTGAATACCTTTTTGGTTTACACTGGACATCAGGAGCCAACTTTACATGCAGTTGTATATTCCATGCTATAGTTTGAATTCAGCAATCTCAACTCTGACTGAACTCTTAAAAGGGATAATTGTTTGATGTACATATTGACAAATGTGAAATTTATAGTTGAGAAATACTTTTATTCATAATATTTGATATCTATTTGTGCTTTCTCAAACAATTAGCTTTCTCTGAATTTAATTTGTATAAATTAATTGAAATGTGCAGTCATGAACGATCGCTTAGCTATCTCCTAAAATCAATATAATGCTTTTAAAAAATATTTTTATTCAATAGACTTTTCAAAAAAGTATTTTAACTTGTGAGTAGTGGAATAACAAACCAAGATTGTTTGTTATCACACATACAGACCAAATTTTTAAATCGGTTACCTAAAAATAATAAATAGTTGATGAGTTAAAATAAATCATCTTTGGACATAATTAACTTGCTTTAGTGTGACAGGTTGTCATATTTGATGTGCATCACTGAGGCTCAAACACAGTTTTTTAACAAGCCTTGTGAAATCAGATGCAATGATCATCTCATTTCAGCACTCCACATGTGTTAAGCAGTAATCCTGTAGAGATCTCCTGGCATGTTGCCTTTTTTCATTGCTTTGCTATTACAAATGAACTTGATTTAATCCCTCCTGTTCTCCATACTAAGGCTGACAGGTGGAAGCTTAATGGTGGAAAAAGTGAGGAGAGAATGACTGTTGCCTCTTGATCTCTTCACTTCCTTAGCTCTATAGCCCACAGTTGCTGTCTAAAAGAACAAATCTGTTTACTGCTTCATTGCACACACTGAGTGTGAGATAGAGAAAAACATACATGTAGTGTGAGGGATTAGTGAAAGAGAGAAATGAGCCAAAGAGATGAAGAGAAAAGCAAAAAGACTAGAAACATTTCAAAAGAACAATATGACTTGATCTATTAGAATTATGTAGCCACGCTAGGCTGCAACAGACACACTGGAGGCAGTGGAAGTGAAACGGCGTTGGGGATTGTGGGCTTCATGGTGGGGGCTGCAATGAGCAGGCTGGAGCAGCAGCGAGACGGTACCCAGGAAGCGTAGTGCAGTCACTGGGAGAGAAATGTGTCATTACTCATGTATCTGGAGAATGAACTCACCCCTTTGTCCCCGTTGCTCCCTTTTATAGCCGTCTGTCTTCTGCCTGGTGGTGAGGAAAAGCCGCTCCACTCATCAGCTGCCAGCCATGTGTGTTTCTGCCATCCCGCCTCTCAGCCACACGCCCTTTTGCTGTCCAAAACAAATGGGGTGCTGAAGTGGCGCTGTCCGTTTTGCACCCGGCCATCACAAACTAATTCTGAATGAAAACCACGCACAGTACTTGTGCACATAAGAGGAGACGCATACAATTTTCCCTTTTATTATCCTTTTATGCACTGCCCTAAACAGAAACATTGATCAAGGCCATAGGATTAAAATAAGATATACACACACTCACTCACACACACACACACACACATACACATTTACACACATACATACATACATACTACTACAACTATTATTATTATTATTATTATTATTATTAACAACAACAACAACAACAACAATAATAATAACTTTTCAAATATGTGTCTTTCATGGTATCTAAGGACACTTTACAGATACATCTTAAAACAAAAACCATGTAATTATAGTAACCGTGAAGCAATTTGAATAGAGGGATACAAGCAACAATAATGAAGCTAAAAGTAGAATCAAGGTGGAAAAAGGTGCTGATTTTTTTTTAGCTGTGTTGTAAAACTGGAAAGGCAGCTGCAGGCATGGGGAATGATCTTTGCAGGCAAAGAATGAGAGTTACATAGTTTTGTGGCACTGACACTAAAAGCCCCATCTCCTATGGTACAGAGCTGTGAGCAAGGGATTGTGAGCAAATGAGCATCTGAAGATCTGAGAGTGCATGAAGGTGAGTATAGAGTAAGGAGGCTAGATAGGTAGGCAGGAGCCAGACCATGCAGGGTCTTGAAGATTTCAAAAAATATTTTGTACTGTATTCAGAACTAAACAGGGAGCCAATGTAAATTGTGACATGTGGGGGTGATGTTTCCCCATAGTCTGGTGTGGGTGAGGGCACTAGAAGCTGAGTTACATTTACATTTACATTTATTCATTTAGCAGATGCTTTTATCCAAAGCGACTTATAAATGAGAGATACAAGCAAAGTGATATCAAGCAGAGAACAATACAAGTAATGCTACTATACAAGATCTATTAATTGAGTAGTAGCAGAAGCAAAGTAGAGGTGCAAGTGCCTTTTTTTTATGAGTTGGTTAGGTGTTGACAGAAGAGGTGGATCTTTAGCTGCTTCTTGAAGATGGTGAGTGAATCTGCAGTCCGGATTGAGGTTGGAAGTTCATTCCACCACTGAGGAACAGTTAGTGTGAAGGTTCTGGAAAGAGACCTTGTGCCACGCTGAGTGGGATCTACTAAACGTCGGTCGCTAATCGATCGCAGATTGCAAGAGGGAACGTAATCCTTCAGGAGAGAGTTGAGGTAGGAGGGTGTTGTTCCAGACAAGGTCTTGTACGTGAGCATCAAGGCCTTGAATTTGATGCGGGCGGCTACAGGAAGCCAGTGGAGGGAGATGAAGAGGGGTGTGACATGGGTTCTCTTCGGCTGGTCGAAGACAAGGCGTGCTGCAGCATTCTGAATCATCTGCAGGGGTCTGATAGAGCTGGCTGGGAGTCCTGAAAGTAGTGAGTTGCAGTAGTCCAGTTTTGAGATAACAAGAGCCTGGACTAGTATCTGTGTGGCCTGTTCAGTGAGGTAGGGTCGGATTTTCTTGATGTTGAACAGGATAAATCTACAGGACCGAGCAGTTGTTGAGATGTGGTCTGTAAAGGTCAAGCTGTCATCAAGAGTCACCCCAAGGTTCCTGGCCGTCCTGGTTGGTTTGAGTGTGGTTGTGTCGAGCTGTACAGTGAGATTGTGGTTGATTGAGGGACGGGCTGGGATGACGAGAAGCTCAGATTGTGCCAGGTTGAGCTTAAGGTGGTGTTCCCTCATCCAGGCTGAGATGTCCAACAGACAAGCAGAGATGCGTGCAGATGGATCATCAGGCTGGAAGGACAAATAGAGCTGGGTGTCATCAGCATAGCAATGATATGAGAAGCCATGAGACTCAATCACCTGCCCTAGAGATGTCGTGTAGATAGAAAAGAGAAGTGGACCCAGAACTGACCTCTGTGGAACGCCAGTGGTGAGTTGCTGAATTTCAGAAATACCTCCCATCCATGATACCTTGAAAGATCTGTCAGAGAGATAGGATTCCACCCAGCGCAGAACCGTTCCAGTGATGCCCAGGCTGGAGAGAGTTGACAGAAGGATCTGATAGTTCACAGTGTCGAAAGCAGCAGAGAGGTCAAGCAGGATGAGGACAGATGATCTAGAGGTTGCTCTTGCTAGTAGTAAGGCTTCAGTGACGGAAAGCAGAGCAGTCTTCGTGGAGTGATTGCTCTTGAAGTCAGACTGCTTGGTGTCCAGGAGACTGATTTAAAGATAGCTTTAGAGAGTTGATTTAAAAATAGCTTTTTCAAGAGTTTTGGAAAAAAAGGGAGGAGGGAAACAGGTCTGTAGTTGTCAACTACAGCAGGTAACAGTGTGGGAGAGATGGACTGAAGAAGATGAGAAGGGTCAAGAGGACAGGTTGTGGGACGGCTAGAGAGGAGGAGTTTAGAGTCTCATCAGTCTCTGAGAGGGGAGAGAAGGAAGTCAGTTGGGAGTTACATGGAGGAGGAGCTGGTCTATGTACGTCTGGGGTTGAGAACTGGTTCCTGATTGATGTGACCTTGTTATAAAAGAAAGTGGCAAAGTCATTTGCAGTGAGAGAGGTATCGGAAAGGGGAGGAGGGGGACAGAGAAGAGAGGAAAAGGTTTTGAAAAGAGTGCGAGTGTTGGGAGAACTGTATGTGAGTTACAGTATGTGAGTTCAGTACATACTGTAATTGGTTCAGATATTAGACCGGCAGTCTGCAAATTACAGTATTGCAGTAATCAAGCCTTGATTTGACAAGCACATGGACAAGTGTCTGTTGCAGAAAGGGAAAGGGAAGAATGAAGTCTGGCAATGCTGAGGTTAAAGTTGGTTCTTATTGGTGAGCTGAGCCACATTATCTGACTCGCTGAAAAAAAAAACAGAAATCTCATCACTATTATGTGAAAAATAACACAGCTAATGATGAGTAGAAGGTGAAGATGACAAATATAATATAACAGACCATTCCACACTTTCAATACACAAATTTTTTGTTACTAATGTAGATAAAACTTCTAAAAAAAAATTAGAGGTTAGGAAATCTGTTACTACACAGCAAAATCGCCAGTGTTGATTTAATACCCACAGTGTTGAATATACACCCTACAATGTTTATATAAGTCCATTAGACTCAAATGAACACTCTGGGTGTTAATTCAACACTAGGGATTTTACTGTGTTCTTTGTAGATTTGTAAATTCAGCCAAAAATAAAAGGAACTGAAACTGCTGCACTGTGTTTAAATGGAGCCTCTTAGGTCACTTTGTGTGTTAAGCAATAAAAAAGAATTGAAATTAAGCTACTTATTTTCACCATGCACATCATGTGAGCATATTCATGAAATATAAATGATTGGAGAAGTCCAGATCATTATGCTTAATACAGAAAAACTGTATGAGAAAAGTATTTTTAAAAAGTATTAAATAAAGTATACATATTAAAGAAAAATAATATGTAAGAGGAGAGGGATACCACAGTTTGAATGTTATAAATCAATTTATCATACTGGCATTAGAGGACCGGTGTAAAAAGTGCTGAAGTTGTATTCGTACGAGGTATGAGAACATCATCTGTCTGTCAAACACAGATGCTCTTCTACAGCCATTTCTTCCACAAGAAATACCATGATGTGACTATTATCAGTGAACACTAGGGTTTAGAGCAGATTGTTGCTATAGCCAGTGCGTTATTTATTAGTCCTCAATAAGCGATTTTCCCTAGTCAGGGTCACAGTGGATCTTTAACAAGGCAGGAAAAAACACTTATTCACACCTAGGGGCAATTTAGAGTCACCTGGCATGTTTTATGGATGTGTGAAGAAACCAGAGACTTCAGAAGAAACCCACAGGGACAGAGAGTGCATGTGAAAATTGGCACAGACACTAAACCAAGCTCAAGATGGAATCAAGGACTCTGGTGCAGTCAGGCAGCAGTACTTTCTGCAGCATCACCCTGATGCCCTTAAATATGTGTTCAAAATATGTGACTGCAAATATGATATTTCTGTTATACCACCCCTGGCAAAAATTATGGAATCACCACACTTTGAGGATGTTCACCTAGGTTTTTTTTTTAATTCATAGCAAATAAACAAATTACAGATATGACACAAAACAATTTTGGTTAATAGCTGAATGTTCTGACTTCGTGAAACATACCTCAAACAAATTCAATTAAATAGTTTTAATTAATTGGATCACTTTATAATTTGCATTTCTAAAACAAATACCAGCCCAAGTCTAAAAATGCAAATTTTCTGTAGTTAAAAGCGTTTACAGAGATTAAAAAGTGCTTACAAACATTAACCTTGGACGTTTTGAAAGGAAACATGGCCCCAACAAGAGAGTTGACAAATGAAACAAGTAAAAACTCCTTCAAGAAAGAAATCCAACATGGAATGTGACAAAAAATGTTGGTTGTTCCCAGTCAACTTTGTCTAAAATGTGCTGCAAGTATAAACAAAATGGGAAGGTTATAAAAGGAAAACCTACAGGTAGACCAAGGAGAACCGCAAATGTCAGGATAGAAAACTCAAAGCAGTATTCTTTGAAAAAAAAAAAAAAAATGTACAACAAAACAAATGAAAAACAGGAGTCAATATTTGTGACAGAACGGTAAGAAATCTGCTGAATGAAATGGGATTTATGTATAGAAAAGCCAAACGAGATCCAGCACTTACTCTTAAACAGAAGAAAACAAGCTTACAGTGGGCTGAAGAGAAGCAATCATGGAGTGTGGATGATTGGATGAAAGTGATAATCAGTGATCAATCATGAATCTGCGTTGGCCAAGGAGATGATACTGGAATTTTTTTTACGGTGCCGTTCTAATGAAACATATAAAGATGACTGCCTGAAGAAAACAATACAATTTCCCCACTCATTTATGATATGGGGTTGCATGTCAGGTAAAGGAACAGGGAAGAACTCAACAGTCATTGCACATTGAACGAGGTGCACATTGAAATTTTGGACACTTTTCTTATTCCATTGATAGAAAATAGATTTGATGATGAAGTCATTTTTAGGATGATAATGCATCTTGCCACAGAGCAGTCATAAAAGACTGAGGAGTACCAATTGTGATTGAAATTTCTTTTTAATAATTTTTTTTTTAAGATTCCATAATTCTTCCATATACGAATTAAATTTAATAATAAATTATTTGCTACATAAAAAATGTTAATCTTATAATTTTTGCCAGGGGTTGTAGTGTCTAACAGCTTAATTAGCGAAGATAATTGAATTAATTAATACAAATATCACAGACTATGATAAAAACTATATACAGTAAATAGACAAATGATGCTACATCTGTAGCAGATTTACAATTTGTTTGATACTGTATATAGGAAAGTGCCTCAATAACAGAATGATCCATTGTTATTAAATTTGAACAGGATTCAGATTCAGGCCTGTCCACCCTCATATCTACATCCGAACTGGACCTTTTATATCATGCAGAATCCCAGGTGCTTGTGCGTCGCTTTCCTGGGGAAGATAATGCACCAGGATGCATTATGGGAAGAAGGCAAGCTGGCGGAGTATGTATGTATACACACACACACACACACACACACATATATATATATATATATATACTCATCTCTCTCTCTCTCTCTCTCTCTCTCTCTCTCTCTCTCTCTCTCTATATATATATATATATATATATATATATATATATATATCGTACAGTATGGACAATTTAGAAAAGGATTCAAACCCCCACCGCTGGAGGATTGAGGCAAACGTGCTAACCATTAAGCCACCGTACCCCACATAAGGCAGACTAATACAGTGATAGACTATATAAATGAGAAAATAACAAGCACTGAAACAGACAAAATAAATATCTAATAGATGTCTAGTATATTGCTAATATATTGTTGCAATTATTATGGTATTCACTGCTAATTTTTCTTAATTGAACAAAATAATGAAGATTTCCCACCATCGTTATACAGCCACATAGAAAATAGTTCTACACAACCAATTGTTTTGTTGTACAGTGGTAAATGTGTTTAAAATCATTTGGACTGACTATTGACTGTATCTGTGAAGTTGCATTTTTATAATGTTACACTTCAAGAGAAAATAACACAGCATAGCAGTAGCGTATGTGGGCTAAAGGTCATTCTATTCTGGACCTGATTCTGAAGCTTATTGTAGCATCAGATGTGGCAGTTATGGTTCTATTATAACAAGAATTTCAATCCACACCTGCATACACCTCTATCTGTATTTTCTTTTCACACTTCAAGCTCCATATAAATCTACTAAAATTACACTAACACTTTCTGCTATGAATGTTATTTAAAATTATAATCATCACATATTTGATGGTTATGAAACCTATTCTTTTATAGCAAGGTGCTTGTAGCTTGTAGTAGGGCTATTCATGCACAACAGGAAAATAGGCCCACAAGATATTTGTTCACCCTCACACTTTTTCTCACAATATTTATTAAGCTGAGTTGTAATTACTGCTGGTCAACATCAGCTGTTTCCATCCCCTTGTCTCACCATCTGGTCATTAGCTTGTTTGATAAAAAACAAAGCACGCTATCACAATTGTAAGCTGTAAAAGACACGTATGATGTGAATTTGGGGCAGATCAGAGCTGCCTAATGTGTTTAGCAATAAAAATCTGCCTAAAATGTTTAGCATGTATTTAGCATTCTATGCCATGACATTTCCAGTATATTACATAGCTTTCGATTGAAAAAATTGTACGTACTCCAATTTCAATTTAAAGTTTAATTTAGAGTGTATTAAAAATATATGAAAAAAAAATGCTAAATGATAATATGTACAATGGGGTGTAATTTAGGTTCTGTTTGAAAGTCAGTTGGGTGACATTAAACAAATATTCAACAGGTTATGCTGAAGTTGGTGTTTTCACAGTATCTTAGCAAGTGAAAACATCTTGAATATGGGCAAAATAATCTAATATTTCTTATAAAGGATTAGTATATAGCAAATATAATATGCTACAGCCTGTTTTTACATGCTTTTACTCATTTCTATTGGCAGATCATTTTGCTTCTTTCTGGAAATGAAATTAGAAAAAAATCATCTAAGTATTTTTCATGCTAGTTCATGTTTGAAATGAGTAAAAATGTCAAGAAATAATTTTAATAATCCTATATTTAGTTTCTATCTTATAACAGGAAATACAAGATACATTTGACTGTATTGACGATGTCACATTTTGCTCTGTTAAACTCTTGATCCATGTGTGAATTTTTAACTTTAAGCACTCTAAGGTTGTCTGCACAGCCCTACAAATGTATATGGTGGGTTAATACTAAGATGCATTTCAGTCACAAATGTACTGTCAGAGATTTTTCAGCATTGAAATAAAGTCACTATCACAGTGACTGATAAAATACATTTGAAATTCAAATATTATTTTTAAACTTTGAAGGCTTTCTCATATGATGAAAATCTGTGGTTACAGGATTTACAGCCTTAAGTGTTGACATTTTATTTCCTTCTCACATGAAGCCTAAAAGGTATAATTAAACTTAGGAAAAATAAATGGATATTTCTGTATTCCAGTGATCTGTAAACAGGGCAACAAATGGGGTTTGTGAACCCTGCTAATTAAAATCAATGGTGTGCGATTTGGGGAAATGGAACAGATCCACAAAGCAGATGTCAGGAAGCTTTCTGCCCAAGTTTCTTTTGTAATATATTGTGGAAACTACAGCCAGCTCCAAATCTAAAATCAAGTTGTTCAGAAGAGCAATCAATATCACACTCAAGTTTTATGTAGATTGTATTAGTTTATAATTGTCCAAAACACAGCATTTAAGAAGGGGGAGTATTTTAATGATATTTAAAACTATATATTTACCTCTTTGACAGACAGTTTTTTAATGCCATCCATCCTGGTATATCTGCCAAGTCGATGGCTAATGCATACTTTACAGTTAATAGTTGATCAGAAACAGGAGGGAAAAATGTTGGTGTGCGAATGGAACAGGTTTAGGCCACTTGGTTTCACTGAAGGGAAATCATAATGCCAAATCATACAGCAGCATCATGTACAATAGTGTGCTTTTAACCTTTTGGCAACAGTTTGGGAAAGGAACACATATGGGTCAGGTGTCCACATACTTTTGACCATATAGCGTATATATAAATATGAATTTATATACTTGTAGAGACCAATTTTTCCTCTTTTTTTTTGCTGTGCATGGAGAAGATAAGGGGAGATGGTATCCAAGTTAGAGTTTGGAATGCTTATCACTTAATTGGAATACTTATCTTGAGGACTGAATTTTATACAGCATGTTGATTATTACTCCATCTAGGAGTAAGCCATAACCATAGCAGATGACTGCTTGGCCAGCATATCCATAACACCATGGACAGGTTTTCTTTAAAGAAGAGCCAGTTAACCAAAACATGGGAACGTGTTGGATGGTAACGTGCAATGCCCTTTCCAGCTGCAGCTTCTTTGGGAGCTATTTTCCCAAATATAAAATAAAAAAATATATTTGGCCATACTGTGTCTGAGATGTGAGTTACTCGATATTAGTTTCTTGGTTATAGGACTGTTGTATAACAGCAATATCCCACTCTTAATCATGCTCTTGTACTGAATATCAGCATGACTATGACTGCCTGTAGCACTCAGTCTGTAGCCTCATGCCTACAGCTTCATGCCAAGTTTCACACTAGCTCATGCAATATTGGGCTACT
Organism: Noturus placidus; assembly: GCA_022414735.1. Lineage (NCBI taxonomy): Eukaryota > Metazoa > Chordata > Actinopteri > Siluriformes > Ictaluridae > Noturus > Noturus placidus. The sequence goes on from JAFFST010041009.1 coordinate 119,923, forward strand.
TTCAGTTTTTCATGCAAAAAAGTGGTCTAGACACAACTGAAAAACTCCTGTGCCAAGGGCTACACAGGTCAGATTATGAGGTTGTTATAAATGTTATTTATATGCATGTTATTATAATTATTATTGAGATTAATATCTCATTATACAACGACAGGAAAATCAAAGATATTCTATGCTTATTTGTACTTACAGAAATGCTTGCCTATGTAGAAATGGGAACTGAAGTTCCCATTTGTACATAAAATGAGTGCTTCCTCTTTATCTGTTCTAGCATAACCTCAGTAGACAGCAGCATTAGAATACAGCCCATAGCATGTTTAATTTAACAAATGAGTGTACACAGTGATTATTCAATTGTTAGTAGTGCTGTTAGTGGCTCTTGAGGGGCTGGAGAGGGCATTGCCAGCAGCAGATGCTAGATGAAAAAGCATCACTGTTTTCTCACCTCAGCTGTACTTCTTTTGTGCCTTCGAGAAAAACACTTCATTATGCAGCTTCAGACAGATTCCAAATGGAGCAGTGAGCGAATACTCTGAAGACATGCATACATTACCCCTGCTTTTTCAGCAGAAAAGGTCTGGTAGCATGCCAATAGGCAAATATAATGCTTTCTCATCATCTATAAACAAAATTTTGTGAACTTAGGCTAGCATATTCTTTGAAAAAAAAACAGCCTTTTGTGAGCACTTTAGTTTTAATAGAATATTACATTTCTCAATGTAACTGTATAAAATTAGTATTTAAAAAATGTCATTAGAGCAGCATTTATATGCTTAATGTGTTTGAGTATGTCTTTTTAGTAAGACTAGAAAGGCCACATAAAGAAAAGAGAGAGCTTAGGTTGGGACTTGTAGAACAAGACTCTAGTCCTAGTCTTAATCAGTATTACTTTTAATCATTTTTAAATTATTTCCTTTTTACTTATTTATTCCTACCAGACCTGTTAGTTTGCATGAAGTTTACTAAGAAGTAATGATATAAAATGCATACTCTTTCATTGATTATTATAGCTCACCATTTGTGTTGCCAAAGAAGCTAATTGAAAGGCTGTAGCTTGGACAGACTGCTGCAGTCTGGAGTTCTAACAGGTACATGCAAGGGAGAACATATTACACCAATCCTGATGAAATTAGTTACTTCTTGGGAAAAAAAAAAAATTTTATAATGGACTGGCACGGTGTCCAGGGTGTCCCGCCTTGTGCCCGATGCTCCCTGAGATAGGCTCCAGGTTCCCCCGTGACCCTGAAAAGGAGTAAGCGGTTGAAGATGGATAGATGGATGGATGGATGGATAATAATCACTGTCTCTTAATATGTGAGCAATGAATTTGGCCCCATGGTAAGAGAGTAATAAAAAAACAGTGTATCGATGCGGTGAGCATATCAGTGTGTATCAGTGCAGAACTACAGAAAGGTTATTCACTTGTTCAGTCTGCACAAAGACAGAAAAAGCCATTACACCAAGTACAAGGCCTTCATCGATTTCCCCCTAATCTCACCCCACCACCACAACCACCTTTTCCCTTTCATTGTTACATCTGTGTCTTCTCTTATCCTGTCTATTACAAATTTTCTCCATATTCTTCTTGTCTATCACACCCTCTTCATCCTTTAGTATTTATTGGCATGTATATTAAGTAATCATATATTACATGACATACTGTGTGAACATCTTAAGCCATAGAAAAAAAATCAACATAATTAGACTGGCAAATTTATGGGAGTATTGGATGTTCATTACAAATCCAGTACCAGAGGCTTCAATGAATACGACCTCACTGACACACTGACAGACATGTATTGTTTTCTATTCACAAGGGTACTCTTTTTGGGGGACCACTGTTGTATGCCCTCTTGATTACTCTCACCTGTTTGGTGTTTTCCCTTGATTAGTGTCCCTATTTAAGTTGAAGTGTTCCATGCTTAACTGCTAAGCTTCTGTTGAATCTATCCTATTATAAAAGGAATAGTTTGAATAGTTTATTATAACTAGCTTGGCCAAATTCGAAGCCATTATAAATTACTCTTTAAACACACACCTGAGACCTCATTACATGGGTATTACTGCAGCAAATAAATTGTTTCAAAATATCAGATTTTATTGTGAATTTTGTTTCACTGGGTGGGCTAAGTGTGGATGAGTGGTTGAAAGAGATGGACAGGAAAGAGGAGGAAGTTAAGTAAAGGAAGGAGACATGCTGATACAATTGAGAGAGAAATTGAAGAGCTGGAAAAGTCAAGAAGCCAGAGCCCTATCACCCTGCAGCTCTCACCTGGTCTTCCACTGAAGTTAAGCTAGATTGAGCCTAGCCAGTACCTGGATGGGAGACTTCCAGGGTAAAAACAAGGTTATTGCTGGAAGTGCTAGCAGGGCCAGTAGGGGGTGCTCACCATGTGATCTGTGTGGGTCCTAATACCCCTGTAAAAACAGCACCCTCTTTCAGATGAGACCTCAAACTGAGGTCTTGACTCTAGACCTGACCTAGGGGAAGCAAGCATTATAGTTGCTGATGGTGGATACAGTACAATTTATTTTCTTTCTTTTAATGGTAGGTATACTAGAGCGCCCATGGGGTGAACTTTCTTGGCTCCATGTTGGAACGGATTTGTAAAGCAGCTGGCACCGATACAGTCTACACCAATCACTGATTGTGGAACACCACTGTACAAAAATTCTCTGAGGCTGGCCTATAGGCAATAGAAATCGTGTCAGTGATGGGTCAAAAATGTGAATCACCCCTGCAGCGTTACTGGTGCCCAAATTATAAGAGATAATGCTGGAACAAATCTCTTGCTTCTGGCACAGCACAATTAAAGACAAACACTCCTCTACCAGAAAAGAGGAGTGCTAATATCATTGAACACTTCAACAATTGTACAATTAATGGTGATGTCCAGATACATGTTAATAATCACTCCAATCTTTAAGCATGCTTTCCTCTACATTTTGCAAATGATTGCATTTTTTCTTTTTGCTATATGTTTATTTAATGAAACCTTGTCATGATAATATAGTAACTATTTAATAACTGTAATAAGACCCAAGAAGCCATGGTTTACATTGATTTTAGAACAGCTTAGGGGGTTTTAGGCACTCTGCTCCATGTTGTGCCTAATGCCCCTTATCTGTTTGAAAATCACTGATGCCATGTATTTATTGTTTCTCTTTATCTATTGCATCCATTTAATTTTCTTGTTCCTCTTCCACTCTTGAGTCTATGAAAGCCCATAGATTCCTTTCTGTCCACCGCTTTGAAAGGCTTTGAAAACGTTACTTTTTTTAAATCTCCCTAGACAGTTGCTTTGATTTGACCAAAATTGGCTCAGAACATCATGAGACTATGCTGGCAAAGAATTATCAAAAGCTTTTTGATAAACTAAACCATTCTCAAATAACGTGCGGACGAATTTGTTGGCAATCATGCCGAAAAGAACATGAGGCTATATCTCTGTAATGCATTAGCGTATTCAAACCAAACTTAATACGTGTAATTGGTATCATGACTTGAGGGTACCTGCATTGTTTTGGAACAATTATGATTCAATTAAAAAAAAAATGCTACTAGCTTTTGATTACTTTTGCCCATTGTCATGAGACTTGTCTTGCTAGATTCCTTGGATCATGCCGAGAACAAGATATCAATTATTCCATGGTCGGCTGAACTTGCTGTGTGCCATATTGAATTTCTTATTTACTATTATTATTATTATTAGGCTTATATTCACAAGTGTAAACTCCATAGAAGTCCAGTAAAATCACACAATTACACTTTCTATATGCCATGAGCTTTATTTAAAAGCATAATCTACAAAGATGTCATGATTGTGTAACCTGTAGTTCATATCATTTCTTTCCTTATTTTTTTATAGTAATGTATGAAAAAGACTAAAAGAAAAAAGACTAAGCCAAGACTGTTTGTTTCATCACATTTTGAGCTGTGTCGTAATTACAACTACAAATTTGGCTATTCCCATCCACCATGATTCATTGACACGCTCTTACCTTTGGACATTAGATTTCTTGATAAAAGAATGGTGCAAAAGGTAGTTTTCTGAATAAAATGGTGCACTTCTGTGCTGCACCATTCTTATGCAAAGTGGCCTATGTGAATTTAGCATCAGAGTAAAACTACATCAGATTCTCAAGTAGTTAATATCCCAGTCAACAGAGTACAAAAAGTCATTTATCTTTTCTAAGTATACTACATTTATGCTTCAGTGCTGCCAAAACTCACCTACAATAGACAGTTCTTTTTTTATTTTTTTCCAAGTGGCCATTAAATCATGACAAATGAACACTTGCTGCTTTTTTAAACTTTGCCTTTTTTAACAATACTGACATTACTGAAGAGTAATAGGAAAGCAGGGTTATTTTTTAAATATTTTATATATATTTTAATTCGGAAGCACAAAGATTGTTGTGATTTAAATGTTTTTTAACACATCCACTTCCTGACTTCTCCTGTAAACATTATGCCTTCAGGAAAGGGGTTTCTTCCATTTTATGGCACAGTTTTCTCTATTAAACTTGTTTTTGTAAAAATTGCTACTAGAGTTTAGTTTTAACATCTGTTCTTGGTACAGTGCAAGCCTCTTAACCTGTTTTTCTCACTTTGAGTTTGAAATGGCTGTAGCTCAGTTGGTAGAGTGGGTTGTCCACTAATCCACTAATCGTAGGGTTGGTGGTTCGATTCCCGGCCCGGGTGATCCCATGCCGAAGTGTCCTTGGGAAGATCACTGAACCGCAAGTTGCTCCCGATGGTAAGTTAGCGGCTTGCATGGCAGCTCTGCTACCATTGGTGTGTGAATGGATGAATGAGACACAGTGTAAAGCGCTTTGGATAAAAGCACTATATAAGTGCGCCATTTACCAAATATAGGCTGTTATTAGTGGAGTTTTAATAAAGCTATTGGTTGAAAGACCAGCATCTAATTATATTTCTGGGGAGAAGTCTAAAGCAAAGAGACCTCCACATTTTACTTTCCAGACAGAACTCATTCATTAAGTTCAATCAACTTCATTCAGATATAAAGTGTTAATGAGTTTTAAATATTTTCCTAATTCCATGAGGGGCAAGAAAGCTGTTAATCGATTGTTATCACAACTACTTTTTTCTGTAATTTACTTTTTGTGTCATTATCCTTGACGGGCTGATGGGCTCCCACACTATCTGTTGGACTGCTTAGCTTTCAGTGAAGAAAGAGTAAAGGGGGAGAACAATTAATATTAGTCTGTTCCCCTTTATCCATTTCTTGTCATCAAAATTTTGATTTTGCCACCGAGAGAGAGAGAGAGAGAGAGAGAGAGAGAGAGAGAGATATTGAGGGTAAAGGATCCTGCAGAAGGAAGACTCATGTTCATTATCACATGTCTGGTAGAATCCCATTTTACAATTGTTATTAAATGCTGCCAGTGATGTGGCCATTAAAAAGACAAGCTGCATAAGATAGGGGGTTTATCATTATGGGAAAGCACAATGTGGCCATTGAGGACCCCAGCTTGTGCGCCTGTATGAATGCGCTTTGTGTAAATAAGTATACCGTCTTCATATTTTTCACAGATTTTCTCAGAGTTGTTGTGCAGGAAACAGCTAATAAGAGGGAAGGTAAATCAGGCAATATTATAATAGAAGTGAATTTAATGTAGATTTTTTACATTTAAAACACAAAAACAGGTAACTGGGTGTATGCTAAAATGGATGTAATCTAATGATTATAAATGTCTTAGGAAACCTTTAGTCTACCTAGATTGTCCATGTGATTTCTATTTCTATCTTAGCTTACTTTGTATATTTATTGATTTGTGTAATTGATAAATATTATCACGCACAAAACTGGCAGAGAATGTTATACAAGGAAATGAGGAAGAGGGAAAACAATAGGTTGTACTCAGTGGCGTTGTGCAAACGGTGGTGGCCAAACCGCAGGAGAGGCGGTGTGGCCCCTCATCCTAGTCAAATTTATTCAATCTTCAATATCGCGTATAACTGATATTTGCCATACTTGCCATTTGCTAATCTGTCTTCCATCAAAACTATATACAGTATACATATATAAATTTCACATATATTTACACACTTTTGGTTAATTAGGCTACAATGTTTTACAATAAGTTAGTTTCATTCAAAATTGTGAATAAGTAAAATAAAGCATCATAGCTTTAAAACAGTCCTTTACTCGTCGCATTTTTCTGCGCAAAAGTATTGTGCTCTTCACATTGGGATCAGTTTTATCAACTGTGAAGTTTGCTCTATCTGTTGGACAGCGTATATCAGTTACCTTTCCTGTAATTTATTAGTGCCGACACTGCTGTCATTTGTGAGAGATATGCGTTCAGCTTTGGGGTCTCTGATTGGCGTTGGGTTAGTTAGCAAATCTTAACCCAAGGTTGCAAGAGCACTAACTGCTAACTTCCCCACTACTTGTGCTTGCAGGTGCCTCCTGCTGATTTGCAAGAAATATAGATGAGATTTTCAGTAGTTTTGCATTGAACTGCTGTTTTCGGTGTTGATTCATCCGTTTTTGGGCCCCACTGAGATTTTCTTTTACTCATTTTACAAAGAATCCATTATAGGCCACTTATAGTTCACTGTTAGTAGGCTAATTGTGGAGATTCTAGATGATCAATAATTGTGACAGGATAAGACAAAAGAGATTAATTGTGATTGGCAGACACAGGTAGACATCATAGAATAGGCGATAATTTGTACCAAAATAAAAGTTCCATTTTACATCTGTTTAATATTGTTAAATATTAGCTTTTTTTTTTATTGTTCGTGGGTGTGTGTCCTACATGCCCATCCAATATGCAGATACAGATATCTTTAATATCTGTATACCGTGTTGATATTTCTGTAAAGTTACTTTGAGACCATGTCTATTGTAAAAAGCGCTATACAAATAAAAATTGAATTGAATTGAATATGCCAATGGCTCTATGTCCTTATGTTACAGACCACCAGGGTGGGTTTACAGGGTGGTAATGCTGGACTATACTAAAAACAGGTTAGTACATGGAGTAAAGGAAGTGATAGGGCAAGCATACTTGAATAAAGATCACGAGATGTCTTTATTTCATTAAATGCCATTCAACACATGCTGTAGCTCCATACAGGGTGGCACTAAGAGGAGTGTCACCTGGGGTCATTTGGGAGTTGGTGACATGCTGCTCACCATCAAGCCTTACCAGAATCAAGAAGTTGTGGAGCAACAAGTGATTATCATCTTCAGTAGAGTACAGGATCTTTACAGCAATTACATACAAATACAGGACTTTGCACAATTTCTATGCTCAATGGATAAGAATATCCTAATTTAACTTAAACTTGCTCTCATCCACAATATTGAGCAGCATCAACACTCTGAGTGTTTGTTATCTTCAGTAAAATATGGTATCAGCATAGTGAATGCTATCTGCCCTTGACTAGCTATCAGGATGTGTTACAAACCACTGGTGCAAATTGCAGAGGGGATGGGGGACATATCCTGTAATGTAAATAGAAGTCATATAGTTACATGTAAGCACTGACAGGATCCAATATTCATCCAAGACGCCTATTGTTGCATATTTTGCATGGAAAACAGTTCAAAGCACCATTTGTTTGTCAATCTGTGCCTTTTTTTGTTTTTCAGAAAACAAAACCCAACTGTCATGATGCAGACTGACAAACATAGGTGCAAATTGTTTGGTTTGCTTAAAACCAATGTAATAGACAAACGAAAATAGCTAAGCAATACTCAGAAACCTGTAAAGCAAGTAAATTGGCAGACATCTGGCAAACAGGCATAAACTAGACAAGATAAAATTAGTAAACAAGTAGCAAGCTATGGTCAAACATGATTCATCAATGGTCTGGAATCGTCACAAGCTAGAGCAAGAGTTTGCAAAGGAATTCTGAGAGCCTGGGATACCTAAATGGTGTAGTGTGACTGTAAACAGTTAAATTCCATTAATAACCAGGTGACTGTGACCACGGATAAGTGTTTGACTGGAGGTCATATGATGAGCTTGCAGGCGGAGGATCATGAGAGTTGTAAATTGCAATGTTGAAAGTTGTATGCGCAGATATGACACCAACAATCCTCAAACAAACCTATAATTCCCTGAGCATAATTGTAAAAGGGAAGAAAATACAAAATGGTTCCCTAACTCCCTACCTTTCTCCATTTACAAAAACCCAGGACAAAATTGATGGGAACAAAAATAGCATTTGATGATGTTCTTTTGCTGTTTACTGTTACTTCATCATGCATTTCTACTGACCAAAATAATGGTCTTTACAGTCAATTTTCAAAAGCACTAATTAAAATAACTAAGAAAAGTGATTAATAGTCAAGGCAGGAGATGTAAGATGCAAAAAAAATGTAAGACACCAATTAACACAATGAACCTTGACATTAAGATTCTACAGTTTGTCAAATTCTTTGTAAATAAATGGATTCAAAATCTATATTTTGGCTCATAATCAAATTCAAATTTATTCATTCTTCAATATCGCGTACAAGTGCTATTGCCCCGTACTCTTAAATACTTTATTTACTCAGATGTAATATTTTCTTTACGTGTAAAATACCACTCTATTGAGAGACACTAAAATAATAAGAAAGTATAATATACTTGGACAGGAGCATTTAGTATGACCTTTTGTAAGCCACATTTTTTCATATGCCGACAAGTCCAGTGTGACTTATACTGCCTAAATTGTAATACTGAATTACAAACAAAAACACAACCAAAAAATATGAACTGATGCTGAAATGATTGTTTTGTTTTCAAATATGCCATTTACTCTCTGACAAATGTTTTCTAGTGATTTACTGTATGTATCTGAACAATAAGTGCAATTCACCTGAACAATATCCCTAACATAAATCTTTATGCTGCAGTACTGAACTTTTTTTTTGGCTAAAAATGAACAAAAATGAATTATTGAGCAAGTACTTAAAAAAAAAATAATAATAATAATAATAATAATCAATTTGTATAGCGCTTTTTTACAATGGTACATTGTCTCAAAGCAGCTTTACAGAAATATCATTTTTACATTTACAAGCGACTTACTAATGAGATCACATTCACACACCAATGGTAGCAGAGCTGCCATGCAAGGTGCTCGCTTGCCATTGGGGGCAACTTAGGGTTCAGTGTCTTGCCCAAGGACACTTCGGCATGTGGAGTCACCCGGGCCGGGATTCGAACCGCCAACCCCACGGTTAGTGGATTAGTGGACAACCCGCTCTACCAACTGAGCCACAGCCGCCCTAAAATCAGTGTTCAGTCTCATTATCTTACCCCAATTTGGAAAGGTAAGCTTATAATAATGACTTATAATTTGAGCTGTTGGGTTGGATTTCGTGGGAAACGCAACTTTGACATAATTTACCTTTGTGTGGTTATGTCATGTCCATAAACAGGAAGGAGAAGAGTTGGCTATTATATCGCATGTGTGGGTGCTGAGGATCACTCCCCAGAATGGTCACACCTTGGACTTGGTTTTTCAAGTGACTTATCTTGAAATTTGTGACACTGCTATTTCTGATCATTGTCCAGTGGTTTTGGGCTCTGTGCTGGCTTGTACTCGCTCCAAATCTTATCAGTCGCTATTTTATTCTAGATGTTTTAATTCCTCTACTACGAGGTCATTCAATGATGTGTATTTATCTACCCAGACCCCTAATGTGAATACCCTCTCCTCTTGTATCTATCCCGATGACTCAATGCCTGGACTCAATTCCCGATGACTCAATTGCCCCCAATTTACAAAGATCCAAAGGCGATGAAGAAATTTCACAACAACAACAACAAAAAAAACATCATCTTGATCAGCATGTCATGAATAACTACAGACCCATTTCCAAACTATCTTCATTTCAAAAGTCTTGGAAAAATTTGTCTACTTTCAGATTTCTTCGTACCTGCTTTTAGTATTTTTGATTCACTTCAGTCCAGTTTCAGGGAGCATCACAGTACTGAATCTGCTTTGTTAAAAGTTACCAATGATATCTTACTCACTCTTGACCCAGGCTCTGGCTGTATTTTAATCCTGCTTGATTTAAGTGCAGCATTTGACACTGTAGATCATGATATCCTTTTGCAAAGACTTGATCATGTAGCTGGGTTTCAGGGACTTGTGCTGAAGTGGTTTGCTTCTTATCTCATTTCCTGTTAATGTAGGGAAGTGTTTCTCATCCCGGGCTCAAATGTCCTACGGTGTTCCCCAGGGATCAATTTTGGTTTCTTCTCTTCTCTTTATATATGCTTCCTCTAGGCCATATTATTGAGAGACACCACTTATCATATCATTTCTATGCCAATGACACTCAGCTTTATCTTTTGTGAAAAATCAGACCTGCTCTGAATCTAGTTTGTTTGACTGTCTGCATGACATAAAATGCTGGATGGACATGAACTTTTTATAGCTAAACCGAAATGATCTTTTTTGGTCCATCAGTTTTGTCCTCTGTCATTGTCCATCAGCTTGGTCCCCTCTCTTCTAATGTGCGCGACTGTGTCAAGAACCTTGGTGTCATTTTTGTCTCCACACTGTGCTTTGATAAGCAGATTAGTGCTGTTGTAAAAAGCAGTTTCTTCCAGTTAAGGTATATTGCTAAAATCAAAATGATTTTGACTTTAGCAATAAAAAACAAGCCCCTGATTTCCATGCTGCTGGGTGTTAGTTGATAACAGCAATTTTTTGCTGTATTTTTAAAATGTATTTATCAGCAAAGTCTGTTTTTTCCATTGCTGCTTTGTGTGTGTGTGTGTGTGTGTGTGTGTGTGTGTGTGTGTGTGTGTGTGTGTGTGTGTTTTGAAAATTAATTTCCTAGTGAATGTTAGCCAGTCCATCAATCCATCCATCCATCATGAGCAACCACTTTATGCTAGTTAGGATCATGGTTGATTTGGAACCTATCCCAGGAACTCTGGACACAGGGGTGGATAAAGTACAGAGAAACTGCACTTGTGAACATAGTGAACATATGAGTGTTGTTGAATTCTTACTTAATTAAAGTAGAAGTATGGAGCCAAACCGGTACTAGTGTGAAAGTCCATTAACACAGTTGTGTGCGATTTTGTTTGACATTGATGCAAATTTTATTGGATGCCTTAAAATGGAAAAGGAAAAAAAAAAAAAAAAAAAAGTAAAAACTGATTGGCATAACAACTGTGCAGGAGAAAAATGGTGGTGGTGGGTGCTCATGGCATTTGAGATTTTTAATGAGTAATTTGAAGGATAAAAAGAAAATGTAAGAAAAAAAAGTATGTTTTGCTCTTGGATATTTACTTGAGTGAGAGTACAAGAATTCAAGCTCAGTGCTACTTTAGTAAAGTATAAATCTACCAAAATAGTACTATATGTACCATAAGTATACTCCATCCTCCCATCCATCCATCTTCTATACCGCTTATCCTTATAAGTATACCATGTAGTAGTATTACACCCTGAAGTAAGATAGAGTCCATTACAGAGCACTTTGTATACACACATTCATGCACTCATTCAAACCTAGAATTATTTAGCATAGCCAATGCATCTACTGCCATATTTTTGGGAGGTGGAAGGAAAATGGAGAACCTGCATGAAAACATTCACAGAAAATCTTTAGCTGGTTAGTTCAAAAGATCAGTGAGGTTTTATTTTGTATAGAATTTAGTGGCCTCTGACTTTTTGAGGTAAAACAACAAATGGGTCAGGTGCCTCATTAATTTACAAACAACTTTACGTACTAGTTTAGTTAAGATGGGTTTAGGGAAATGCTTGTTAATTAAAGAATATTCCTAAATTCAAGCTAATTAAAGATGAAGTTATGTACATTATACACTTCTCAGGAAATGCACCCCTATGTCAAGGATGGTTTGGACTCTGGCTCAGCTGGTTCATCCAGGCTGTGCCCTTGGCCTCTAGTGTAAGTTGCACTGGGGAAGCCAATTCCTTTGTTTCTGGTACGAGCCCTGTTGTTGCCCTGCTGCCTGTGTTTCACTAACTAGTCTCTGCAAAGATTATATCCCTATCCCAAATTTTTTTTCGAGAAAACCAAGCCTGGTCCAGTATAATCTTGATCTGGTCAAGCTGCCATTGATTCTCCTTAGACTGGTCTGACATATCTGGATAAACCCTGAATCCATGGTTCGGCCTACCATTCTGTCATGGATGGTTTGGAGATGGATGCAAGTGCAGAGTCTTTTATTAACTGTAAAACACATGAGGAGAACTACTAGAACTATGTAATACAAACAAAAATTAGACATGCATGTAATCAACAACAACTGATTGATAAAGAAGGTATTGACCCTTGAAATCAAAGAGCAAGCAAAATACTTCTGGAGTTTTAATCCAGAAATACATTCCCATGGCTTGGTTGTGTGTCACTTCACTACTCATCTGTATGCTTACTAAAATGAATTCAAATGATAAATCCTATTTTAGCAATACTTGAAAAGTGTTTTTACTATTAAAATAGTATAATTGTTGAAAAAAGACAATAATTGTTGAAAATTAATGCTTTCCTTTTTAAAGGTGGTTGTGTTTTATGAATAGCTTTTAGGAAGGTATTAATTAAATACAATACACTGTTGGCCTGTAGTTATGCCATCATTACCCTGAAATTATGAAAACATCAATTTGTGGAAATTCTGAAACCTTCAACTTTTTGAATAAATTTGAATTTGGTTTGGAATAATGGCATAATTAGTGGTGAGCAGCACATTTTATGTCCAATAAATTAAATCCAATCAAACCTGCTTAAAAACAGTCAGCAATCCATAACACACATTCACTTTGGCATCATCTTTCCTTTAATGATATTACACTAAACTTTAATTGATGGAATTCTTATCACCTTCATGCACGGATTTATATACATGAATGATCAAAGGTTAGCAAGCAGCCAAGTATTTAACAGCAAGTGCAAGTGTTGATTGCTCAATGAGAATTATTTAGCTTCATTGAATGCATGCTTAACAGCAGCTAAAATCCCCAAGCAGTATTTCCCGTTTTTCCCATTTAATCATTTACTTTTACCATTTCAGCTGAAGTTTTAAAACAATCTTGCAATTTCAGGATACTGAGGCATATACGTATGCACTGGTAGCTGATAAAAAGGAGTGATAGTATATGTGCAGTGTTCATAAAAAAATACCTTAAACTAACCATGTTGAAGTTTATCTTTTGAACTTCACAGTTCAGTAATCACTGGATAATGGATATCTCATCCACTGAAAAGTAATGCATGTATGCTACACATACTGGAGATAGCAGGAATAAAGAAGTCACAATGTAGGGCCAGTAAACATCAAAAGGCACAGATGGATTAAAGGGTTTCTCATTCTGAGGAGCAACATGACTCAATTTTGCAATACTTCCCACTGAATAACTGCCCACACCAATCAATAACATTGCCTAGCAACAGTTGGCCTTCCAGGTGAGCAATTAACTTGGAGTTTGTAGCTTCAAAAAGCTCTGTCTCTTATGCCAAACACTGTTGACCTCTGTGCATCATTGCTAATTCTAAAACAATTTTTTGATTTTTAAAACTGGTCAGGTACTTAAGGTTAGTTACTACAGTATTTTAGAAGGCTTAATTCTCTGTATTGATGGTTTTGACAATATAATTGCTACCACACAACTCCTGATGTGATCCTGAGTTCAGGTTACAGTCTGTGTGAAGTTACACAGGTTTTCCCCATGTTTGTGGTAGTGTTTTTGTTGCAATGACTGACTGTTTATATGAATGGACAACGTGACTCACATTGTGTGATTCTGAAGCCAAAATTTGGTCTAATTGAGTCACCATCTTGACTGAATCTTGACTGAAACTGGAGGCAGAGTCTGTGCAGTAGAGAGCTAGGAGCCAGAACGTGTCCAGTAGATACGGCAGTTCAGATTGTGGTTCTGCCTCCTGTTTTCCCATATTGATTGTGGACACTCCTGCTTCATGTCGCTAGTGTATACATCGAGAGCTATTACCTGAAACAAACTTAAGATGGTGTCTTGAACATAATTAATTAATAGGTAAAATGCTAACTTGTAGTTGTATAGTTTGCACAAGTATATTAATTGTATTGTCTGTTTATTTTAGAGCTTTGTGTCATGACTGACTGAGTTACCATTTGCTAGCTAGCTGACACTGGCTAATCCACCATGTACATCAAAATAATGTAAATATATGTACATCTACTTGAATGTACCAAATGAAAATATAAACAGCAATCTGCATTTACCAAGCTACTTTGAATAGTAAATTCTTATGAAATTGTATTAGTGTTAGTTGCCTTTGTTTATGCCATCGATTTGTTCACTTATATAAGTTGCTAGCTATAATATCTGTACATATGAGCTAGTTTAGACATCAAGATGAGCAACACACCAGAAAAACTGCAAATAATTCCTCACTGATAGTCTGATAGAACAGTTTACAGCAAAACAAGACATGGCTTTGCTATAGAACTGTCAAGAGCTTCACGTGTGTGTTGGAAAGTGCATGTGAGTTCACAAGGCTGTACTTTCATGTCCAAAACTGTCAATAACCTCATAAACCACACCCTTTTATTTATTGTCACATAACTCAGATAATGTATTTCCATTTATCGTAAGGAAAAATATTTGGGGAGATATTAACTTTGAAATAGTTCTGAAAATGACTGAACACTATTAATAATTTGTGGAGATGCAGCTTAAAATGTAAGTTTGGCTTGTGTTCTGTTCACGTACATGGTACTGGATGGGGATAAAAATTGTACTGCAGCCAGCTGCTAAAAAAAGCTCATTAAATTTACTTAATTCAAATGCGTACAATATAACGGTTCCACATCATTGAACTGAGTTACAGTAACACTATTTGTTTCTTACATCCAACATGATTTGAGCATATACTTTCAAAACCGTAAATAAAATAATAATAAAATAAAACTCCACTCTCTCACCTAAACTGAGGATCAAACCCAGGTTCCTGGCATCTTGCATAGCCACATCACCCTGGTCTATCCTAAAACATGTGTTTTATTCGCGTTAATTTAATTCTAAAGTTATAGTTCCCATCAGTGGCAATGTTCTCGCAAGATTATCACAGTCCATACTGTGGTTTAATAATGTTCTCTGGTTTCTTTCCACTAACTGTGATAAATTTCCCCTAACTGTGAATGAGTTTATGAATGTGTGCGTGTGTGCAAATGGTAGGTGAATCCCACCTTGTGCCCATCGTTCCTGGGATCCCGTAGGCACCAGACTTCAGACCTTCCTGCTGCATCTGATTATCAGTGCTACATACTTTGTGTAGGTAAGAGTAGAGTATGCCCCAATGCTTTTATTAATTATTGCAGCTTCCAAATAAGTTTATAGATTCATGGAAGTCTTTAGCCTATATTTCAAAATAAACACACATGAGCTCAATGTGCAAAAAATAAAAACATACACTATATACTGTAGGCTTAAGTACAGTGAAGTCCAAATGCCAAGCTATGCATAAGAGCAAGCATGTTTGCTTCTTGTTTTTGGTTACTACACTCGTGTGAAGTGTATTTAAGAAGCTTAATTTAACATTGGTGAAAATGAAAAATAACTGCATTTGATCATGGGAAATGTGCAAGCTCCCAAACCTAATTTACCCACCCACTATCCTTCCCTGTTGTGAAATGTCAGGGTGATTATGTGTAATCTTAATGAAGTATGGGTTAACAGTTGGGTCTAATGAAAGCAATGTGGACACCCAGATGTATTATTCCACCCATTCTATTTATTACAATAGGCAATCATTTAAATGCTGTACCTGAAAACAGTAATTGCACAATATGAGCCTTGAACTGAGTCATTTCTGAGCACACACATACCAATCATGCAGCTTGTAATGAGTTCAGCCCTAGTAGTTGCAAATGTGGTTAAAATAAACAATTATATTAAAATCATGTTTCTCAATCAATTTTCTGTAACACTTATCCTACACAGGGTTGTGGGGAGTCTTTCCTAGGGAACCTGGGGAATGAAACCGGGGTCACAATGGGCAAGGTTCCAATCACACACTACAGACAAGTTAGTGATGCCAGTCAGCCTACAATGCATGCCTTTGGACTGAGGGAGGAAACTGGAGTACCCCGAGGAAACCCCTGATGCACTGGTAGAACATGCAAACTCTACACACAGAGGGCAGCGGCAAAAATCGAACCCCCAACCCTGGAGGTGTGAGGCAAACGTGCTAACCACTAAGCCACCATGCCCCCTATGCTTATAAATGACTTTAGCTAATTTATTCAATGTAACCATTACTATAAGAACATGAATATGGGTAATACTCAGCAGCGTTAGAATCCCTGGATGTGTGTAAACTACTCTAATTGTATAAATATTGTTTATGACCTAACTCTAATTTGAGTTATACAGAATTGTGTGTGTGTGTGTGTGTGTGTGTGTGTGTGTGTGTGTGTGTGTGTGTGTGTGTGTGTGTGTGTGTATTATTAGTGAGCTCTCTCTGGTGCCACATTCTGTATGATTCCCCTAGAAGGACTGACCAAAGAAGCACTTTAGGGTGCCATGGATATAAAATGATATAAACAGGATAAAACTAGAAATAAATATCAGGGGTAATCAAGGCCATAATTAAAAAAATATATATAATAAAAAAACACATTTGCATACCCTTATTTTATGTTAAACATATGTAAGTATGTATGAAACCAAACCAAGGCAACTGACACAAGGTTATCATAGATAATGTCACAAAAAAAATCACAAATACCAATAATCACAAGAAACAAACAAAGAGAGAAATGAAAAGAAGTCAAATGATAAAAGGCTTCCTTTTCATACAAGGCAGTCTACTTTGTAGCCTTTCAAGCTGATTACATGGTTGAGTAGTGGGAGATATGACAGAAGCAGGCTGGTGTGTGCTCACAACTCATGATGGAATATTATGAAATATTATTTATTTCAGATGAAATATCGTTTATATTTTCACATAAGGAAATGATAACTATGTACTCCAGCACAATGTGAAAATTGCTGACTGTGGACATAACTGTAGACATCTGTGCTAGATCATTCTGATTCAAATAGTGGATGCATCACTTTGTGTTAATAGAGATAATTGTTTCTTCTGCCTAATCTTTTCTTGATTTATGGATGCTGAAAACAGGACCCATCACAAACAGGTCAATGTAATTGAGCTGCAGGAAAAATGCCACGTTTTTATTTCCTTTTTTTTTTTTTTTTTTAATCTTTGTACCACATGTTATTTAATCACAAAAATTTTGTGCTTTGATAGTTTCTCCAGCACCATGTCCTTGGAGAAACTAAACGTGTTTGATCCAGTAAGCCGTGTGGCATCACCAGACGCTTGCCATGCAGGTAAAATCACAATAATTAATTGTGAAAATTCATTTAGCCTAGATCAAGGGTTCTCAAACCTTTTACATCATTCTGGAACCCCTTTAACTGTAAATATATAAATAAATAAATAAATAAATAAACAAATAAAACGTCATGGACCCCTTCAGTAGCCAACAGATTTATTTATACAAACAAACCCATAAATAATAGGCACATTATTTGAACCTGTACAATAATATTTTGGATATACTGTATACATTACAGTTTCTGAATTGTCTACCCATATGATCCATTTTTATTAAAATTGCCATTATATTCCAGGTGACATTGTTTGTTATCATAATAACTTTTTTTGTACCTAATGTCAAACATAAGTTCTTGAAGGATAAGAGACCACCTCATTAACCTATGATTAGAATGGGCTGTTCATGGAAAAAAGTAGAAGATTGTGATTGGTATAGACAATGATTGGGGCACTACTACCATTACCTAAATAGACTTCAAAATATTGCAGTGCCAACAGCAAGGCTAAAGCCTCCATCTCGGTGGTTCTATAGGCACACTGACATCTGGTAAATTTCTTAGAGAAGTAACGTACCTGATGCTCAATCTCAGTATAATCCTCCTGCAGCAGAACTGCACCTGATCCAACTCCACTAGCATCCACCTGCAGCTAAAAAGATGATTCCAAATTTAGAGTAGATAAAACAGGTGCATGGCACAAGCGATCTTTAGCATAGCAGAAAGCAGTGTCACACTCAACACCCCATGCAAACTTTTTCTCAGCTTTAAGAAGATCTGTCAGTGGAGTAACCACTGAAGCAAAATTTTGGCAAAACCCACAGTAGTATCCAGCCATCCCCAAGAAATGGCACAATACTCATTTATTACTTTGTGTATGGAATTCCATGATGGATGTAATCTTAGCATCCAGTGGGTTTACTTGGCCTTGGCCTGCTAATTTTCCATGGTATGTCACTAATGCCTTTGCAAATTTACATTTAAACTTTGAAATCCTGTGTGTGCATGTTCAGTGCTGGAATTGGAAAAGGGCTCACTTCCTTCCATCCATCCATCCATCCATCCGTCCATCCGTCCATCCATCCGTCCGTCCATCCATCCATCCATCCATCCATCCATCCATCCATCCATCCATCCATCCATCCATCCATCCATCCATCCATCCATCCATCCATCTTCTATATTGCTTATCCTAGGACTCACTTATACTTTTTATTTTTCTTTCCTTGTTACTTCCTTCATAACCCTAAACTGGGGAAGAAAATAACATCCGATTGTTATTTCTAGGACTTTAAACATTACACAAATCACGGAACCCATTTTTAATGCAGTAACAGACCTGACTTTGAACTTGTCATCCAGATTTTATACTGTATAAGTTTTTATTTGTAAGTTTTATTTGTCTTTTATATGATAAAAGACATAAGCGAATTTTTCCTTTTATTCATAGCATTTACAGCCTTGTGTAAGTGATGTTGGTGTGCTTCAATGTGGCATGTAGGTCTCATGAGGTACCTACCGAACCTTTTAATGTGGAATAGAACATCCGAATGGTGAAAATAGAAGCCAACTTCAGAGTTATGAAATAATTATTAAGTAATGTGTTCCACAAGATGATGATGATGATGATGATGATGACTTTACTCCAAGTTTCTGCCTTGAAAATCTGTTTCTGTGGCCACTACTGCCAACATGTCCATTCATAATAGACATCCAAATAGTATGGGAGGAAAATAGTAGGAAAAAATTTAAAAATTCCCTTGGACCTCAGTCATCCCAACTATCCTCCCCCACTTTCACATAAAAACAGTCAGCCATGTGTGCATGTATGTGTGTGTAAATGTTTCTGTGTGCACATTCTGTCCAAATGGAATAATTAATCAGGGGGGGAATATTAATCACATTTTTGTAATATATTTGTGTGTGTGTGTGTGTGTGTGTGTGTGTGTGTGTGTGTGTGTGTGTGTGAGGTTCACATGAACAGCCCACTAATTGTGCCTGGCTTCCGTCAGGGCTCAGAGAGGAATGTAGATTGGTCAGAGATACACTCACAGGCTTCTGCTACTCCTATAGTTATAGTGTGATGGCCATAGTGACTGTGAGATCGGCTCTACACATTTGATGAATTCCCTTTCTCTTGCCTATCTTTCTAGCCACCTTGCATAATACAAGATGCATCAGACTGAAATGCTCTGAAGCTGAGCGTATGTTTCTGTGGCCCAGCATTAGCACAGACCATTTGGCTGCTGCCGAACCACTGAACCTGTTCTAACTCCTAGGGAGTTTGATGATGCTGACTGCCTCTCCCATTAAAATCTCTTAGATAAACGCACCGGTGGAGACCTCCTGCCACACTATCAGCCATATGTCTCCTTCAACCTCTTCAAACACCAGCTCATTCTACTCTTTCTCCACAGCCCTCCCTAGCCTTTTCATTATGTGCCTTCATTGTTTCTACTTCAGAATCCTATTAATCCTTTAGTTGTATGTATTGCTCCCTAGACCTAATTATCCCATCTCTGTTTTTCGTTCTCATTCAAAATTCCTGCTTTCATATAATCAATCATTTTTCCTACTACCTTTCATCCTGCCCTCGTAAATGATTTGCAGATACATTGTTTGCTGATTCGGTTTTAAATGGACCTCACATAGTCAAATGTGGTTATTTATAAGGTTCAAAGGGAAACTGAATTAATTAAGCCTTAATGTTTAGATTAGAAAAAAAAAAGTCTTAACTGTTCTGTCTTAAATTCATGGTCCTTAACCTTCCCTTCTGATTCAGTAGGCTTCATAATTTCACTGTTATCCCTGGTTTCCAACTAAATCCACCATAAGATGCGATTTCTGTAGGTATTATTTCAGCGTTGTGAAACATCTGATTTCACTAATAAGTTCACCTCCTTAACAACAAGGGGACCTAATTAATGAAATCAGATGGTGTAGTATACAATAATAGTCCTGGGATGGGCAAGGCAATATTAAATTGACTTTAAACATAAAATGAAAACCTTCAAATGCAGTCAAGTGGAGCTAGTTCAAATCTCCTAAACCCAAACCACTAGCTTGAATTGACTGTGAGTGGACTGAGTTTGGTCCAGATATAATTATTGGTATATGGTTAACAAATATGGCTTCTGGAGCTATTTATTGGAAATTGAATTAAATTAATTATGGTCATTGATTCTATAACATGGGTATCTAAACTGGGCCTTTATAACAAAGACTGTGTAAATATTTTATGCTGCAATATTGGAGGATTTATGTAAGGTTAATTTATGACAAAAAAAATTACAGTGACAATCATGAGTAATCTACCCTTAATGATAATTGCGTTTTCTCTTTTTCATGTAAAGACAAAGTCACGTATAACCTCTAATATTACCGCAAATGTTTTGTGCAGAATTGCTTTTTATAAATCATTTATGCAATCCTTATGATTCCGTAAAAAGACTCTAAGCAAGTACCTTCAGAAAACTCTTGACCTCGTAAGGTTCAGTTTAGTGCATAGCATATTGCAATGTCCTTTAAACTCTTGAAGAAAGAAAGCCTCTCTTCTACTAAATGTGTGAATACATATGTTGCTGAACTTCCTTGAGGAACATCTTACATTCAAAGAGTGTTCATATAGAAAAAGAATTGAGGGTGGAATTTTAAAATTCCTTTCTTATTTTGCATTTTCAGACTACGTGGCATACAAACCTCATCTAAATGAAGTATGCAGGTCTTTAAGTTTTTAAATGAGGTGGCCTGATGTTTTCAATGTTTGGTTAAATCATGATATCTGTTCAAAAGACCATTTTCCAGTTGTAGTAGCTACTGTATTGGGACAATTTCAGATGGGTTGAGAGGAAGTGAGAGGATCAATGAGAACACAAACCGTAGTCGTGTAGTTTTTTCTGCATGCTGAGGATGAGAAAGAAAGTACTGATGGTTATTCATGACCATATGTGGGATACTTTGCTCCCAGAAGCTTACAGGAAATGACAGCTGCCTGGCAAGGAAGCATATCCTGTCTGGAATTTAATGTTTCATGAAGATAGTTGTGACCCTCCAAGGCAAAGCTAAAATATTTTGTGGTATATTTGTAGTGAGCGTGTTTTTCCATAATTCTTTCTTTTAAATATTAAGTGTGGTCCATATCCACTGTGTTATTCCTTTTTCATATAAAATAATAAATATCACAAAATCTATAATATTTCTCTCTTGCTTATTTTCAATTTTAGATTCATCTTAATGATCAATGAACTATCTTAAAAGACCCAGAAGTTTATCAGCAATTACTGTAACACGAAGATTAAATACTTATTTATTGCTAACATGGATCACAACAAGCTTTGTAAAAATAACATAGGGGTGATGGTAAAGGCAGAAGGCAACATGATTTTCCAGATGCTGTAATTTAAGAACATTTTAATCATCCAATTTTTAGAAAAAATCAGATAAAATTCCAGAGTACAATGACTTGTAGCCTATTACCAGGTCAACTGTGTTCATGCTGTTCATGGGCATTAAAAAAAATCATGTACATACATTTGTTTTATAGACTTTGTATAGGCACTTGGATGGACGCAAGTGCACATAAGAGCTTTTACTTAAAGAGAAGCAGGCAGATAAATGCAAATCGTCAGACAATAGCGTGGTCAAAAAACAGACAATGGGTCTGGTGATTGGCAAACAGGCATAAATGAGGCAAAACCAGAATCAAGAACGAGGGCGAGAACGAGATCAAAACAATAACACATGACCCGATAACAAACGCTTGGTATACGGAAAACTCAGGTAATACTTCGCAAAGTCATAGTGTTAGAACAGTCCTTTATATACTATGGTTGTGAGTGTGTGTGTGTGTGATTGGCTGCAGATGTGTGTGATTAGATTGAGTGTTCTGTGTGTGAGTGTTCTCGGAATTTCAGTCCATGGCGGCCATGTTTGTAAGCCGCCATGCAGTATGGGAAATGTAGTCACTGATTTGCTGTGATATGACATTTATATTTTATATTGATATATTATTTAATGATAGATGAATGAAGGAATTTCCTGTTGCAGTCTGTAGCAAGAAAAAAGTTATATACAATGAAATGTTTCCTTGAAAAGAGGATGAACATAACAAACCTAGACCATGTGGTTCTTTAACCTAGCATGTACATTCTATAAATTTCCAAAAAAGACAATTCAAAGAAACATTTGAGCCAAGTAATTTCCTAACTTTTCTTTACATACATCAAGATCATACATCAAGATAAAGAAGGAAAAACAAAATATATGGCCAAACAAAATATAGAAAACATGGTCCTTTATGGCACCCTAAAGGTTTTGATCCTAAATTAGTCCTACCTGATGCCACAGATTTTTTTTTATTCTAATTAATTTAATTGGTTAAATTCCCAAAATATAAATAAATAATTTTAAATGGCAATAACCCTGAACAAGATAAAACTGACCTGAACAAATGACTGAGATGATGAACGAACAACACCCACTGCTGTGACTTTGTTTTTTTACTAGGTCCCATGTTTCAGAGTTCAGAATGGAACTGTTTTTTTTTTTTTTCAGATGCTTTTTTAGTCAAGAATACAATATACATGCTTTGATAATATTGTTTCAACAATTCTATTTCATTGTGCTTTTCAGATATTTAGAAAGTATTCGTAACAATGAAATAATTACAAGGGCTTTCCGTATTCTCTAGTGTACACTGTTCTGTGATGAGAGACTTTGCAGTTCTGTTGTGGCTCAGTAAAATTTGTTTATCTATTTCATAACGGAGGCATAGCCATGCTGTGTTGATTGTTAACACACACGCAGGGCAGTTGATTATATATGTGTAAAATAACATTAGCTGCGTTTACATGGACAACAATAATCCACTCTTAATTCGATTAAGACCATACTTTGATTAAGAAACTACCATGCAAACAGCAATTTTTACTTACCTTAATCTAATTAAGGTCATAATCTAAGACAGGTGGAGTACTCCTGTTTTAGTTGCATTATGGATGTGTATTACAGACATGTAAACACATTAATCACTTTATAAACGTCGTGTGAGAGTTTTTGCCACATTTTGCGACAGGACACAATCACAAAAGGCAGTGCTTTTTATGGCAAACAAGAAAGTTCGGCTGAGTCCCAAACCACAAGCTTTCCTACTATAGGCCTGTAGTATCTCGGCTACTATATAGCGGTAAGTACACAGTTTAGGACACAGCCCATGGCTTCAAGCAGTTGTCTATCAAGTATAGCATGACAAATAATTAACTGCACTTAAAGCGTAATAAATAATTTTAAAGCGGAAATAATAAAAACACCCAAAACTGTATATGGCACCATAACGAAGATGAACTGTATGTTGATATGTGAAATTCTTGAGGGACGTCGGAAGGCGTGGTGCAGTGACGTAATGACACGGGCTCTTAATCTAATTATGATCTATAACATGTAAAACGGGTACATGACTGGAGTATCCTAAAAGCAACCCATGTAAACACCTTAATCACATTATTATCTTACTTAGATTAAGGTCAATAATTAGATTACTGCTGTCCATGTAAACGTAGTCTTTGTTTTGCACAGTAATCGCATGTTTATGCATAAAACATCAACAAAGTCATCATTATGACTCCATATTTAACTGCTACAAATGTCACATGTATCATATTATATTTGAGAATGATAACAACTGTTATTTTTTGAAAGAGCATTAAGCAATCAGGATCATGCATTTTTTCTGGTTCTTTTTGAAACCAAGCTTGTCAGGAGAAAATACAGATTAGACCTATTATTATAAAATAAAATGTAATTTTCCTCAATTACTAGCATGTTGTTGTTTTAATTATCTTCAAAGAAACTTGAAAGAGATTGGTTGATTGGTTGATGGTGCTTTAAATGATTAAATAGAAATTTGTGCCATCATGGCTCCTACTGCCGTCTGGCATCCACCTAAAGTGCAGGAGCACATCACACCTATCAAGATAACAGATCATGCAATGATTTTATTTAGTATACTTCCTCATCTGTCACTGCCTCATCTGTCCTCATTATTTTCTTGCTGGTGTGTTCCATATAATCCTTATCATCGAATTCATCAGCCTTCATAGAAATGGACAATAATAAAAACATGAACAGACAACAGAGATGATGTATATTGATGTCTGACATGATATCCTTCGGCAATGTAAGCTGCAGGAGATCTCTTTCCTCTCATTCTCAACACAAGACCCAAAACCAGAAGGATCGCCTGTTGTGCATTAAAGAAAATGTATTCATTTTATGTGTATAAACACATTGTCCTATGTAAGGCTTTTCTAAACAGGAGGGAAAATGCATAATGAAATATTATAATGTTTAAGAAGTTTAAAAAGTATTATCAGCAATATTAAGGCAAAAAAAAGTTTGTATATCTGTACGCTGATCTGACCAAAAAAACTTTATATATTTTTAATGTTTAAAAGAAAAAAAAAACCCACAACGTTAGGGTATTAAAATGACATAAAAATGACATTTAACTAACAACTAGCCTTTACATTAACAGCAATGATTTCACATCTCAAGGATGGGTTCAGAAACAATCACAGATAATTTAGACTGTTTTATTTAAGCAAGCAAAGAAACAACGACAACTGGGCAAAACACTGTGGCATGGAAGACAGAGAAACCGTGCAGACAATGGCTATATATACACAAGTGTGCTCATTAACAAATGTGAATCAGGTGCAGGTGGTCATGTGACATGTAGTGCAGTGCAGTGGCTGATGGGAACTGGAGTCCAGAGTTTCCTGATATATGACAAATGATCAAAAATTGTTAAAGGAAATTCTCTGTAACACTGTAGTACAGAATATGTATGTATGTTTATTTAACAAAACTGTCTAATTTAAATGGTGGCATTAGGGTTTTAAACCCAGTGAGAATCATTAAACATACTTTTCAGTAATTTTGATTAATGATGCCTAAAAAATAAAATAAAAACAAGATAAAGAAACCAACAAACCAAAACTAAAACACAGCAGGTGAAGATACTTATGAACTTGGTTGTCTGAATGCATTCACAGACATTTGCACACAGGTGGACCTGTTTTAGACTGGGAAACATAAATTCTGCTGACCTTGCACCCAGTGGACATGTTGATGTTTCTCTCTGATGTTACACTCTTTTAGAATGATTTTTTTCCCCTTCTCTTTGCCGAAGTTAATGATTTCAGTAGCAGAATAACTAGATACGATAACATTTTGGGATAGCTTGAATGCCAGATGTTAAGTTAGCTTATTGTATATATCTACAGTGCCCTCCGCTAATATTGGCACCCTTGGTAAATATGAACAAAAGAAGGCTGTGAAAAATTGTCTTTATTGTTGAAACTTTTGATATTTTGTTAAAAAAAAAAATTCTGCTCTCATGGATATCAAATGCAAACAACACAGGTTTATTAAAAAAAAAAACTTTAAATAAAATAATGGTGTGCAAAAATTATTGGCACCCCTATGAATTCATATGAGAAAAATAGATTTGAAGTATATTTCCATATATAAGTATATTTTGTAGTACAACTGGGTGATTAGGAACAGGAAATTGTTCAACCATGACTTCCTGTTTTTCAGAGGTATAAATATGCGGTAACACATAGGCTAGATTCTCTGAATCATTCATAACAATGGGTAAGACCAAGGAATATAGCTGTGATGTGCGGGAAAAGGTTGTTGAGCTTCACAAAGTGTGAAGTGGCTGTACGAAAATAGCACAAGCATTGTAAATGCCCATTTCCACCACCAGGGCAATAATTAAGAAGTCCCAGTCAACTGGAAATGTTGTGAATCAACCTGGAATTGAACGTGTGTCTATACTGTCTCAACACACTGTGAGGAGGATGATTCAAATGGCCAAAAATCTCCAAGGATCACAGCTGGAGAACTGCAGATCTGCATTTTGGGGTCAGAAAGTCTCCAAAACTTCAATCCAAAGTCACCTACTTGACAATGATCCAAAACATACATCAAAATCAACACATAAATGGTTACTGACCACAAAATCAAGGTCCTGCTATGGCCATCCCAGTCCCCTAATTTGAAACCCATAGAAAAACTGTGGGGTGAACTGAAGAGGAGAGTCCACCAGCATGGACCTTGAAATTTGATGGACCTGGAGAGATTCTATATGGAGTAATGGTCTTAGTTCCATTGCCATGTATTCTCCAGCATTATTAAGGATTATCATAGAAAACTCAGAGCTGTTATCCTGGCAATGGGTGGTTTCTCAAAGTATTGACTAATAGTGTGCCAATAATTGTTGCACACCTATATTTAACCTGTTTTTTTTTTTTTTAAATACACCTGTGTTTTGTTGGCAATTGTTTGATATCCATGAGAGTAGTGTATTTTTGTGAATTTTTTAAACAAAATATCAAAGCTTAAACAACAAAGACAATTTTTCACAGCCTTCTTTGCTCATATTTATTGTGATGATGGGCCTCCAGTCCACACACAAAGCTCAGCATACTCTTTGCATGACTGCTGGCATGGTGCTGAATGGACAGCGCCACTTCAGCAAGACTGTTTTGGACCCCGAATGAAGCCAGTAGGTGGGGTGAAGTAACAGAACATGGCTGGTGGCTGCTAACAACCATGGCAGCTCCTCAACTTCACAGAGAAGCCAAGAGAGTATAAAAGGGGACGGCGAATGCAACAGGGCAAGCAGGTCCTTCTTTATCTTCTATATGGTTCTTCTTTATCTTTTGCAGAAACCGCTGACAGCAACAATGGAACCGCTCGCACCTGCACTGCACCAAGAGCTTTCACCCCTGGCACACACGCGAAAGCCGCCCCCACACTATTACGCCTGTCCCTCAGAGCCCTGCTCACTGCCTACTCACTGCCTTATTCAGCTTTGATAGCATTACAATGCTTTGAAAAAGTATTTGCCCCATCGTGATTTCTTCTGTGTTTGTGTACATCGCCTACTAATTTTTTTTCAGAAATTAAAACAAAATCAAAGACAAAGCAAAGGCAACCTGAGCAAACACCCAATAGAGTCTTTCTTTCTTTCTTTCTTTCTTTCTTTCTTTCTTTCTTTCTTTCTTTAAACACAGAATACAGCTTTTAAATTGTTATTTATTGAAGCAAAGAAAGTGTGAAAACATATTCCCCCCCATAGTTATTCCCCATATTTATGAAACTGCATTCAAAATGAGGTTTAGATGGACTAGACACAACCAGATTGCTGAAAACTTGTTCAATCAAATCAACATTTAAATAGAACTTTTTCAACAGCATGCAAAGGCTGAGAAAAAGAAGAAAAATACATCTCCCTTTACTAATGCCTGATTTGTTTTGGTCTAGGTTTAGGTCTTTTCAGGACAGTACGCTCACCTGCTGTAAAAAAACAATAAATAACTAATATATTCATTTTCCACAATAACCCTGAGTGCCTGCATGCAACTCATGCCAGTGACCCTAAATAAGGAGTACTGCTTAATTATGGATTACTAATTTGATAACACAGTAAAGTTAAATACTTTTCTCTTCACAAATCTGCTGTGTTTTATTTGATAATTTTTTTAATATATTAAAATGTATATTATTGTAAAATTACAAAACAACATTGTAAAAGTAAGACATTTATAAATATAAGTGCTGTATAATAACTATAAATAATGTCCTGAAAGTTTAATTGTGGTAATATAGCATTTCCTTATTTTTAATTACAGTAATAATTCATGGAATCACAATTATGAAAATGTAAATAAAAGTAAATTACAATAAAATAATAGTAATTGGCCATTTTTCATAAGGTCAGTTTTCTACCAGAACAGCTTCTGCCAATGCGTTAACTTTTTTAAACAGACTGTTTCTTACCCATGTATATTCATATTTATCTGTATATTCATATTTATTCCCCTGCTCCATTGCCTATGTTACAGCTACAGAGGACAACCTAAAACTTGCCAGCTCGCCTTGAGCTGCTCTGTTGTGTCTCTGCTCGTCATGTTACAATTACCAGTTTTGACCAGTGGACTACTTTTTTCTCCTGGATGACATGTCTGGAGCTGCACCAAAGGTAAGATTGCTCTTAAATTGCTGTTCATTGATCTGACTTTCATCTTTACAGTTGAGGGCAATTTCTGCTCTGGAGTGGAGAGTTGCTCAGTCAGAGGTCAATATGTCTACACCAGCAGGGAAACACTATCAAGTGTGTCTTAAATTGTAATATATTAGGGCGGCTGTGGCTCAGTCGGTAGAGCGGGTTGTCCACTAATCCACTAATCGTGGGGTTTAGTGGTTCGAATCCCGGCCCGGGTGATCCCATGCCGAAGTGTCCTTGGGCAAGACACTGAACCCTAAGTTGCCCCCGATGGCAAGCTAGCACTTTGCATGGCAGCTCTGCTACCATTGGTGTGTGAGTGTGCTCTCATTTGTAAGTCGCTTTGGATAAAAGCGTCTGCTAAATGAATAAATATAAATGTAAATGTAAATATTACAAAGAACTTAACTCATTACACTCCCAACTATTCAGTGTTTCATTATGCAGCATATTATTCAGTAACCACTGTAAAATTTTTGAGAAGTACTAGAAAATATTTGGGAATGAGAAATGTAAATTATGGGAACAAGAAGTATAAACCACTTATATTTAAAATTATTTTTAGTTGTACTTTTTCCCCATTTTCTCCCAAATTTGGTCATTTCCCAAGTCCCACCCACCAGCCAGCTCTCCCCATCATACGACATGTACAAACCAAGGAGGGCAAAGAATAACAGGTGCTTCCTCTGAGACACGTAAATCACAGGGCAGTGTAACACACTTGGAGGAAAGCGCTATCTAGCTTCTTCCACATACCCAATTCACAGACAACACAATTGTGTCACTGTGATTGACAGAGGACAGAGAGTATAGTATACTATCCTTCTCACTGAGAAAGCACAGCCTATTTTGCTCTTGACTCCTGGTATCATGGCATCGTTCGGATTGAAACACTTGCAGACGACAGGGCGAATGCTTTTCTATTCTGGCACTCTACAATGATCTCAATCATTCAGGCCATAATGATAAATAAGAGTTGTCCCCTTTTTTCACTTTCAAATACAGACACATAAAACCTCTAATAGTTTTCACATACACCTTTCATAAATGCACCAGCCTTGCTTTATTAAAGGTTCATGCAGAGTTTATTACTGAGTTGTAATTATCTTTTAAATAAAATGTTCCCCAATAACACTGATGCATGAGTACTAGGCTATTTATATATTAAATGCAACATGCACTCTCTCTACTTGGAAATAGGATGGTTTCTATAAATAACATGGACTAATGATTTTATTTATCTCTCAGCATGATTCTCAAAATGTCATGGGGCAAGCATTAGACAGATCGATGTCAGGTATGCCCTGAAAAAAAACCCCTCAAAAAAGCATCTATAGATATAACCATTTTAAGATTCTTCAGCTTCAAAATCATTTAAACATAATTAATATTCTTAGGCATTGGGTGGGGGGGGGTAATGATATTCAATCGGTAATTATATATTTTGTTGGTCTTCTAGATGTCAAGTGCGTTGTCATAGGCAGTATAATAATTATCAGTGGGTAAGAGTGGAGACTTCTAGGAAGGTTATATTTGTGTGTGTGTGTATGTGTTTGTGTGTTTGTGGGGGTGGGGGATGTCATGGAAGCTCAATTTTGTTTTGTTAGCTTTTATGTGGTGAGGAAGGTACATTTTTCTCTGTACACTCCCTCTCAATGCAGTCCACAGACTCATTGCCTCAGATGGTACACATCAGCCCTGATGGGCAGGTAAATGGTAAATGGTAAATGGCACACTTATATAGCACTTTTATCCAAAGCGCTTTACACTGTGTCTCATTCACCCATTCACACATACACTCATACACCAATGGTAGCAGAGCTGCCATGCAAGGCGCTAACTTGCCATCAGGGGCAACTTGGGGTTCAGTATCTTGCCCAAGGACACTTCGGCATGTGGAGTCATCCGGGCCGGGATTCGAACCACCAACCCTACGATTAGTGGATTAGTGGACAACCCGCTCTACCGACTGAGCCACAGCCGCCCCAGGTGATGGCAGGATTGATATTTTTCATAAAGATGTCTTTCTCTATGTCATTCCCACATTTTATTCTCCACCCTTCATTTACTGTGAATGAGCACTTGTGTGTTTGAATTCATGTGATTTTAGGCACTTTCCCATTATCTCTCCTAATGACTACATGGGAGTATAATTGTCCTCGCTGGAGCAGAACTTAAATAGGTTTGAGGGAGTAGCTTGCTGAAGGGGAAGATTTGTGTTTGTTTGCTTTGCACCTGATTATCCCACGGTTTAATTGATCTTATTATTAAACTTTGCCTGCGGTTTTGTATATTTAGCCATTGTATAAAACCCTTGAAGATAAGCTTTGTTTATCTTTCCCTCTTAAGCCAATTTGCCCACAACTCTGGAAAATGTCAGAATATCTCGCAATAAGGTTAACCGTGCTATTACAGCACTACATGATGAAGACTATTGTGAACACACATTCTTAAGCTTGTACACCTGGTAGTGGACTATAATGAATATAAACATAATTCCTTGATTGCATAATTCCTTGATCCCTTGAGCTGTTCAGATTATTCAGATAAGATATCTATTAAAGCAACTCATATCTGCAATGAGGTTTTTATTTTTTTTATTTTTTAAAACAGTAATACTCATTCTGCCTAGAATAAAAAGTTAGATTCACTGCTGAAAAGAAGTGACAGGGACTGTATTGATTCTTCTATCTATACTATAACATATTTACTGGCAAACAAATCCAAATCGTGAATCAGGAGATGTAACCAGAGGTCAGGTGATCAGCAAACAACTGTATCATTGACTACCAGAAACAGAGAACCAGGAAACAGAACAGGATTAAAACTAGCTTGTAGCAACACAGTAAAAAGGCTCTTAGTAAAGACACATGGGCACTGAGCATATACTTCACAATGTGTAAGTAAGTGTGAGGATGAGAGAGAGAGAGAGAGAGAGAGAGAG